>JAVSBS010004701.1:0-24466 GCA_033124195.1 Coracias cyanogaster
TGTGTCATCAGCAAACCTGCCGATGGTACGCTCTATCCCTTCATCCAAGTCAGTGATGAATATATTGAACAGGACTGACCCCTGAAATATGTGCAGAAATATACCTTCTTACTTATAGGTTAACCTCTACAGCTGAACATAGCTCTGTGTGGGTGTGTGTACGTGTGATTCGCTTCTGCTTCGCAACTTTTGTAGAATCTTCTGTGGATCATCAAATATACTATAACCAATTGTTGATTTTGACTGATTAAGCACTGCTAGTTTATAGGTTACCATATCAGTGTTAATATACTCGAGTATATTAAACTTTCTTAATAAATTGTATTGCTGCTTTCATCTGAGCGAAGGGCATTCCATTCATTTCGGGGCAGAGTCTTAGTCAGGATTCTACGACAAGTTGCTTAAAGGGGGAATGCTCTTTCCAATCTCCTGCAACAGCTGGCAAACGTAAGAAGGACTAGTCTGAAAAAAACTTCAAAGTTGCCTGCTAGAAGGTATTGGGAGACTTCTTTACTCACTGTCAGAATGATCAGCAAGATCCTTTTGAAGATTTCAATTTGCTAAGGCTGCTAGGGTAGGCATAGGAGCAAGTTTTGGAGAGCTGACACAAATCTCAGTTTTTTCTAAGGTTTGTGGACATCAGGCAATAGGATGGACTAGGTAAGACAGTCCCTCTGCTAGATGTTAGAGAGCAGACAATGTTATTTTAGGTGTTACAATTTAATTGTCAGCATTTTTTACCAAAGAAAATCCTTAATGGGACACTGAATTGACCATGATCTTTCCTTGAACAGAAGAGTGGAGGAAAAAGCCTGAAATGTATTTTCTGTCTATAAACCGAAATTATCTCTTGTTACAGCCCTGCCAAGAAATCAGAACTGCAAGACCAGATACTGGCTGTTCCCATCAGCTTGCACTCCATGCATCTGTAGAAAAGGTCCTGCTTTGCTTGGACTGCATTCATGAGATCCACTTTTGTGAAGGGCTGAAGGAAATGAGCCCAGTATCTGCTCCATGTCCCCATCTCAGATGAATAGAGCTGTGGTACGTGGCCAACGTGCCTGAGATTTGGTGGAAGATGACGTTCTGTAACAAGAGTCAAAAGGAGAAGTCTGGGCACTGTTGCCCTGTCTTCATCTTTCCTTATTGTCAGACATTATATCTATACCCAGAAAATGTCAGGAAACCCTCAACAGCATCAGGACAAACACAAATTCCTGAAAAACTCTACAAATACCCTATAAATAATACTCAGGCTTTATACTGACAGACACTTCCAAGTTCTGACACTTAACTTGTTCTTCATTTGTGAGATGTGTCCTATGGGTACTGTGCAGTGACGTTGTGTTCAGTCAGAATGTCATGTAGTATCAACTCAGCACCTTGAAATAAATGTCGAATATACCACAGAGCTGTATTTATAAACCAAACTGGGAATGGTAACTTGATAGTGAAAGCATTCCAATTGTCCACCCAGTCCTTGCTGGGCTAGTAACTCTTAGCACAGGCAATGGGCCTAAGAAGTGTCACCTCTTTCTCTCCTCTTACTTCCCAAGTTTGGGTGTCAGACACACAAATAAGAGAATTTTAAAAGTCACAGTGAGTGGGATTCACAAAGTCACACAGAGATGACCACAGTGACACATCTGAGCTTTTGCCTAGATTCTCTGTGTAGACAGTGGGAAGAAACACGTGCTTCCTGGATATTATTCATCTTACCCTAAAAAGACTTTTAAAATGGGACAGGCGACTTGTGCTCTGAAATTTCCTATTTCTCTGCATTGACAAACCATAGAATCATAGAATTGTTAAGGCTGGAAAAGATCTTTAAGATTATCAAGCGCAACCACTAACCTAACTCTAACAAGTCCATGGCTAAACCATGTCCCTAAGCACCATATCTACATGACTTTTAAATACATCCAGGGATGGTGATTCAACCTCTTCCCTGGTCAGCCTGTTCCAGTGCTTCACAACCCTTTCAATGAAGAAATTTTTCATAATATCAAATCTAAACCTCCCCTGGCAGATTTGAGGCCATTTCCTCTTGTCCTATCGCTTGTTACATGTGAGAAGAGACCAGCACCCACCTCCTACAACCTCCTTTAAGGTATTTGTCGAGAGTGAGAAGGTCTCTTCTGACCTTCCTTTTCTTCGGACTAAACAGCCCCAGTTCCCTCAGCTGTTCCTCACCAGACTTGTGCTCTAGCCCCTTCAGCAGGTGTGAAGCACCAGGTAACATGCTCAGCCTCGCTCATTTTAGCTGGGTGGTAATGGTGCATGAATACAGCCTGTGAGAAGTAGGAAGTACTTTATTTTAGTGCACAGCCATCAATAAAGGGAACCTGGAATCGTTTGTATTAACCGCTATTTGCCCTGGGGTGAGTACAAACACGCGGTCAACTCAGCTGAGTTTGGTAACCTATTAGGCCTTGGTGACTTAAGTCCTCAGGATAGTCTTAAGAAAGGAGTATGAACAAAGATGATGTGTTCTGTATTCTCGTCAACAAGACTCACACCTCTATACGAACTGTGTGGAGGGAAAAACAACAGTACAAAGCCAGCCAGAAGATGAAAGAACACATTTGCAGCTGATTTTTCTTGTCCGATACCACACCAAGTGAAGAACACATTTTGCCTTTCTCCAGAAAAAAAATAACATCCCTCCCCAATAATTCATAACTAAGGAGATATGTTAATGTGGAGATAAAAAATAGTCATAGCAACAGCTCTGTGGGCTGTAATGGTGCCGTGTGAGATTTCACAAGCTGAGAGCTGAGCTCCATCGCTGAAGTTGTTGGTTCTGCAGAAGGCATGTGGCAGGCAGCAAGGAATCTGTTAATGTCTCTGTTCTGTTCTCCAGGTTGTCAGGAAACTATGTTTGCAAGGTTTCCCAGGAGTTTCTTGCAACAAATGCTGATGTGCTGAACACTGCTTTGCCAATATATCTTACCGTGTATAATGTATATCTGCAACCTAAAAGATAAGCAATAAACAGGAGGAGAACAGACTTGGAGAACTTTGTACCAATGTAGAGTGTGAAGATGGAACTATGGTCAGAGAAATTTATAAAGTTTCATGAACATCTGTTGCCTTAAGTCTCTCCTCCTTGGTTGGAAGGAGCCTTGGTATGCCTCCAGTCTGACCTTCTGCTTGAAGCAGGACTATGACAAACACTAGATGAACTCAGTTGTGGTTTTGCCTCAATGAGTCTTTGACGGTGAGTCAAGGATGGAAATGTGACAACTTATCTGAGCAATCTGTTCCACTGCTGTCCTTCCCTGCCAATGGAAATGTCATACTCAGCATCCAGCCTGAGCTGCTCAAGCTTCAATTTGTGGTTGTTGCCTCCTTTGTTACCTCCACTGCCAGTGCTGAGAAAAGTTTGCTTCCCTATCTCCATACCTCACTTTCAGTGACAGATCTCTCCTCTTTTTTTTTTGCTGCCAGCCACAGTATCTCAAGTTCTTTCCATACCACTCCCTGAAGGCTATCTGGCAGACTGTGACGCGACTGAAGAAGGTGATCCTGTGCCGACAGCAAACTTACATATGGGGATGAAGCTGATGAGTCTCATCACATCCCGCACCCCATCCTTAGTACTGGTGTTAAATGAACTGCTGCATGTGAAGGGAAGAAAACGACCCCTGAATGTTGGCATCCTTGCTGCAGTGATAGGCTTCCTTCATGCCTGACTTTTCTGCTAAATGTGAGGCTTGGCACAGAGAATGCAATAAACAGAAAGAACTTCTACATAAGTTTTGATGTACATTAGCATGAGCTGCTCTTTCTAGTCAACCAAGTCTTCCATGTTTCAGCTAGATCAGGCCTTGATGTTCTGATAAAAGGACCCATTTTTACTGGCAGACCAGCTCACCTGGACTGACCACAGACTTTCAGTGCAAACTTTCCAGGCCTCATAGTCATTGACTGAGCATGACTGGTAGATAGATTTCACCTGAAACCCATAGAACTATTTAATCTGGCTCTTCTGGTCAGTGAATTTAAAGAATGGCTCCAGATTCCAGATCTTCCTACTCCTTCCTTCCCAGGAGTCGCTAAGCAGGACCTTCTGCAAATGCTGTTGCAGTGGTTTGTTCTACTCCACCAGTCACAGCTGCCACCTGACTCCAGTGTAAAGATTAGAGTCTTGCTTGCCAGGTTAGACATTAACAACAACATTTGGTTTCCTTGACTGACTCTGACCCTCATGTTAATCAGTTCTACGTACTCCTCCCACAGTCCCTTATGAACACTGACATCTCTGTACAGGTCTTTAATATGACCAGTGTTGTATTTACTGAGGGGCCTTTCTCCCTGAGGACCCAACTGTCACTTTAGCTGCAAGCCAAGCTGCAGGGTCTGCAGGTTTTCTGATCATCTGGGGACTGCAACAACTCCCTCTGTCCTATGTTGGTCAGGAGCACCTTTGGCAACTTGGCTGTAACTATTCCCGAAGAGCCACAGCACAATAGACCTGATGGTCACTGGGCTCCAACCACTGATGCCCTTTAGCTGCTCTAGGTCCACCTTGTCTTGGCTTTAGATAGAATAGTACTCCTTTCTGCTGCTATCCATCAGTCACACTTTCAACAGTACTTCTAAAAATGTACCACCAGAGAGACATGGTCAGAATGAAGCAAGATCTTTCAAGTTGACTCTGTTTGGACCTTTGTGGAGTTTTTAATTTTTACCATGTCTTTATACACGCCCTTTGCTGAGATCAGTATTTCAAAGGTCTACCCCAGCAAATAGCATCAAGATTCTCTCCTTCTCCATGTGTGTTTACAAGCCTCTGCTGATGGGAGCTGGTACTGGAGTGACTTCTTGTTGTCAAGACTGAGGGCTACAAGTTTTTCTCTGTCTGCTTTGTAGAGGGGCTGATAACGAACAGACACACCTTTTTCTGCCTGCCTGCTAAGCCAAGACTGTTTTTCTGAGTGAGCTCTGGTGCCATGCCAGTGACATTTCTACTTCTTCTGAGAGATGACCTCCTGAGAGAAGTTAGAAAGGATGTTGATTCCTTCCCTATCCTGTGTACAGAATTTCTGAGCAAGCTTTAACGCAACTTTTATTACTGGCTATATTTCTGAAGTGAGCATATATTTTTTCATGCTGCCATCTCCACATGGCTAAGTTTATGGAGCATGTAGCATCACACTTAAAATGGAATAGAATTAATTGAATTATAAAGCCACTTATCACCACAAGCTGCATGACACGCAAACAGAGGTGCGTGAATGCTCAAAATTTCTCCTGCAACACGGAAAATTAATATCATCCGTAGCTGCAGATGAAGGGATAGAAGATAGCATTTTCTGAAGTCTCTAAGTGATTCCTAGGATCCACTTAAAAAACTTCCTGTAATTTAGCCAGGATATTAAAGGAAAAGATCTTTAAGCCACTGGCTAAGCCAACAGCTTAACCCAGATCTTCTATATCCAACAGCAGGCGCAGAGGTAACTGTTATCTTAAGGGAAGGCTGCTAGGCAGCATGAGGAAGTGTTGGGGTGTGAACTGTTACAGATAGACCTCAGGATGACCATGAAATACATACCAAATCCCTTGAAACTTCTGGGTTTTTTCATGCAAATTGTAGAAGAGATCAATAGGTATTTAGAGGGGAAAAAAAAAAATCCTGTTCTGCTTTAAAATGGCTTTATGCAAGGCTTGAGAAAAAAGTCCAACAAGCTATTATTCTAGAATCACAGAATAATTCCAATAAATTGGAAGAGACGTCTGGATGTCTCTGAACCGGCTGCTCGGAGCAGGAATAATTTTGAAGTTATGGCAGGTTGCCCATGACTTTGTTCAGTCAAGCTTTGAAAACCTGCAAGAAACCTGTTGCAACATCTGGCCTCCTTGCTGTGAAAAAATGTTTTCCGATCCTGTAACAGTTTGACTTCGGGTAGTCAAATCCCTTTCTATGGGTAATTCTTGGAGCCTTTTCAACCCATGCATCATTCCCACACATACAGGCAAGGGCTCCTTCTAAAGTCTCAAAAGTAGGTAAATATGACCTGCTATTTGCTCACCCTCCATGATGGTACCTCCCTCCCTGTTCCACACACATCCCTTCTGAACATGCACCTAGGACAGAGATACACTTGTGCTTACATGGTCATTTTCACCCAGCATCAATCCACTTGGTCTTTCCTGCTCATTTCTGTTAATTTTCGGCTCGCCAGCTTGTGGGTCATTCTCTCTCTTCCCAGTCTGCAGGAACTCAACCTCAGCTCTCCTGTCCTGGGCTGTTACATATGGCAGAGCCTCTGACAACAGTCCTCCATCTCTGCCATCCCTCCTCTGAAAACTGCGTTCATCCTGATGTATAATATAACTGCCACTCAAACATCAACAATTTTCACAAAGCACAACAGCTTCAGAAACATGTATTTAGACAGGTATGTCTTGCATCAGCCTTTGCTTATTATTTAGTCTTCTTTTGGACTTTTGGTGGCAAACCTCCACTTTGCATCTTGTGTGGAAGCCTCTCTACTCTGCCTAGTGTAACCACTGATGTCCAAGGGTCAAGATCACCGCTCATACAACCCCTGGAGTGCCCTGGTGCTCTCCACAAAGGGTTTGCTCTTGATTGAGAATCAGCTCTGCTCCAGACACCAGACATAATCTGGTGCCCTTATGGTGTCTGCGGTACATGTATGACCTTGCTTCAAATTGTCCGGAGGATTTCATAGCCTATTTGTTGCTACCTTTACAATATAAGAAAAGCTAAATAAACACTAGGGAATTCACATATGCTTCACCTACAGCTATTTAAATCCATATTAACAGATCCATCAGAAGTTCAGCCTCTCATTAGATGTGACCAGACAAGACAATCTTCATATATCTCACATACTGCAGAAATAAAAACGGAAGAGGAATGAAGATGGAAGAAAACTGGTCTGCAACAAAAAAAGGAGGCAGCCTCAAATCATTCCTTACCGTTACAGAGATTTACACAGATGGGCAGTGAAGATCCAACTGCTAAAGGTAAAATAAGAATTAAATCAATAAAACAAGATATTCTAAACTTGGATTAGAGCAGTTGTTGTTTGCTTCTGTGCAGCTCTCTGGGCCAGGCTGAATTTCCTGGAGAGGAGACTGCTCAGACCCTAAGAACAACCCAATATTCCAGGTACTTCTTGGAGGGTTAATTGCAATGGACAGAAGCAGTGAGAGCTCAGGAAGCCTGTGGCCTGCAGCTGGACTGTGACTGGGAAAAGCTGGGAGGAAATTTCAGGACCTTTTGTTGCAAACCAGACATGCTGACCAAGAAAGAGCATGAATGACAGATAGCACCCCAAAGCATACAAGGGAAGAAAGAAGACATTTTTAATCTCTCATCCCAGATCTCTGTTTAAATGGTTGCTTTTAAAAAATTCTGCTACTTAAGTAGAAACAAAGTAGAATTCAAAATGCTTTTGGGGCTTGTATTGTGCTCTCTTTAGAGGAAGAGTACAGGCAGGACTACCTAAAAATACAATGAAAATGCATCAAATAGAAAACAACCTCTCATTTTAAAATGCTCATAGCTTGGCCAAATGGGTTGACAAAGACAAACGCAAATTTTTTACTATACATTTTTTCTGCTAGTAATGTCTTAGTAAATTAAAAATGTGTAGAAATAGCTTTAAATAATTACTTGTTTTCTCCCTCATGTTCACCTTAGGTTATACTTGCAATGGTGACAGAGGTTCCTGAGTTAAATAATTTGGGTCCTAGAAAAAGCCTTTCTGCAGTGGTTTGAAGTCTTGGGTTGATGGTTTTATCTGCTTCTCAGAAGGTACAACTGCAAATAGATATTCCTCAAGTTTGAGCAACTCATGCCCATTCGGTGCCTTAGTTTTCCTTCCATTTCAAGTTCTAGAGAATAACAAATTTATGAACAACTAAAAATAATTAAGATGCCATTCAGCTTGTCAAAACCATGTTGTCTGAGAAACTGCATTGTCAAGATGACTTAGACATGCTGTAGAGGAGCTGGAATAACCCTTCAGCAAGATACCACGATCAAGTTCTAAACTGAACTTCATGGAAGAATTTAAATACCAGCTATGCTGATGCTGTTCTCTCTGCACTCCTGCAATTGTAAATAACCTTTACTGAAAGTCAGAGCTCATATAACTCAGTCTCCAGGTTCTACGTTGCTCTTTGCAGGAGTATCCCAACTATGACTGAATTTCCTTGTACTCGCACCATGTGTACTGTACATTCCATCCACAAAAAAATTATCTCTACATGTCTGGGCTCAGTTTCTGTCTCAGATGAGAGGACACACTATATTTTTCAGTCTCCTGATAGAATGTCTGCTCTTTTCCATCCTGCTCTTCAGATCTACCCTATTAAAGCGAAGCCTAATGGGTCCAAAGCTGACTGGGTTCCATGTGCTGATGACATCCACCTAGCTGAAGTCCCTGCTGTTCTACTTTGAGGATGTATGTACCTCTCTGCTTCTTATAACTTAAAATCTTTTTAAGATGGGGACACCTGCCAGGAACCAGGAGGTGATAGGCCATCAGCTTCCCAAAATGCCCTCTTGTCTGCTGATAAAATAGGTTACTCTGCAGTTACCCTAGCTGAAATTTCCACAAAGCAAGCCATATGGACACTTGACAGTGGGGTTTTGCGCAGGTTTTTTGGTTAGTTGTTTTATTTTTCTGTGTTATACCAATACAAACTCATGGAAACTTTCCTGAGAAATCAGATTTTTCAAGCCCACAATTATTAAGTTTTTAACACCATGCTCAGGAGTGGGAAACAGAGCCCACTCACACAAACTACTTCCAGTCTGCAACTTTCACAATGACATTTCTGTGCAGAGCATGCTCTGTGTGTCTCAGCAAAAGCTAGGAAGGACAACTTCCCTGCTGATGAATAATGTGTGTTTTTTCTAAGACCCACAGGTGGGAGAAGATTATAAGGGAGAGCTGTTGGCTTTAGCGTGGTTTTCCTGGAGCCGTTCACATTACCTGAGCCCTGCAGCCAACGACGGCCTACTTGGCTCCAGCTTCTGCATCCACACCAGGGCCTGGAGGGGGTATGGGCTGAAGAGCATATTGAGATTCCATCATGATTAACCATCTTCAGGGACAGGAGAAAATCAAGCACTTGCTCTATGCAAGCAAAATGAAATAGTCTATTTATTTTTCTTCAAGGTTGCTGTACCAACCTTACCAACCAAGGCTGCTAAATTTTTCATTCTCTCTCTGCTAGAGGAGTGAAAGCCATCAGCGTCTCTTGGACCATGCACCTTTGCTCTCTACGAATACCAGACAGTGTCCCAAGGAAGAGCTTTGCCAAGCCCTGCTCCCTGACAGTGCTTTTCTTCAGAATTCCACACACCTTGCAAAAACTTTTCATGCACAACAGAGCACTTCAGAGAACATCTCTGTTGAACCCCCGAAGTCAGGGCAACCTGACAACATAATGCCACCTGACAACAAATTCCCACAACTGGTTCGATGCAGGGCTAGAGAGGAGTCCTCTGCCCTCAACAGACACTCCAGGAATGACCAAGAGACACAAAGTGTTCTCTGAAACTGAGCAATAAAGACAGGAGCATCAGCTGGAAGATTATGGTGTCTGCGTAACATAAATACTGCTGGGCAGAATACTTTCTCTCTAAGCAAAGATATTTCTGTGGGAATAAGTACTTTTTGACCCTCCCCATATGAGAACAGGAGGTTCCTGAATGCTAAACACTAGAAAGCTCATCTGCAATTTAATGCTGATAAGCAGAGTGACACTGATTACTCGACACCCCAGGTCTGTTCATTGAACGTGAGATCATTGCTTGCTGTATGGTAATTACTAGGGACATGAAGCACTTTTCTCATTAAAGCTCAATTTGCAGTTATATTTATCTGCTGGCTTTTGACTCCAGAGTTTTTCTCCTTTGAAGCACTGACACTATCACCTGGACAAACTGGGAAGCCAGAATCTTTTTGCTCTTGGTTTTGCTGCGTAACAAGACTATTTGCAGAAGGCACTTAATATTGAACTTCAGTGAAAGAAGAACAGCCCTTTAAAATCTCAGATTTTGCTTTTGAATGAGAAACACACTAATAGCAATTAGAGGAGTAGAAGGAAAGACAGAAAAAAAACCACCCTGTTGCTGCTTTTTTTTGCATTTGGATCTTGACTGGGCTTCACAGGCGTCATGGATGTTTTCTTCAGTCAGTTAAGTAAGACCAGGAAACTTGGCCTGTTTTTAAGTCTCCTCTGTATTCAAATAAGCATCACCAACATAGAAGGTTGGACTTGATGATCCCAGAGGTCTTGTCCAACCTAAATGACTCTGAGTCTAACATGAACAATGTTTATCTCCACCACTGTCATGAGGAGAGAGTCCAGCCCAGAACTCAGCAGTTGCAACAGTTTCCTTGAATATTACCTGGCCCAAGCCCTCAAATACCTATCTGTAGTCTTTAAACAAAATCCTCTCAAACCTTTAAACCCACAACAGATCCTTCCACAGCATTAAAAACAAAACCTGAGGATAAAAAGTGCATTATGGCAAAGACTTCCTTCCTGGAATCTGGCATTCCTTACCTCATTGCTATTCATGCTTCAGGAGGGTTGAAGGGCTGTCTTGAGGGACTGGAGCCTTTCTCAAGAGCCCTGCAAGAACTTTTAGGAAGACCCAGCATGTGCTTACAGTTCTGACACAAGACAGGCAAAGCATATAGCAAAGTAGGCACGCACGGGGTAAGGAGACATTCCTAGTGAATAAGAGATTTTCTTCATCTCCTGCACTTAGGACTGTAGTGTCTGAGCCTCTTAAGCTTCTAAAGTTTTCCTCCAGCACCGCTACTTCACATGGACCTATGGCCCTCTCCTCGTTCCTAGTGTTTTCATGTTTATCTTTAGGCAGAAGCAGATATTTATAAATGGAAAAGCAAAGAAAATCATTTCTGGAGAGGCGTATAAGTTCTCACAGACTTTTGCCGCCCAGACGGAATGAATTCTAACAGCACATACTGTGCTTGTAGCTGGGATCTAGAGCAGCAGGGACAGGTTATATATTCTCACATCTAGGACTGAGCTCAAACTTCGCCGTGAATGCAGGACAAGCTTAATGGTGATTTTTATGTTTCAGGCCAGATTAATGATCTTCCAGTTGGCTTCCTTTCTCCCCAGCAGATGCCTGATACTCTTGGACTGCCAAGGTAGGGATTTCAGAGTCACAGAAACATGGAATGGTTTGGGCTGGAAGGGACCTGGAAGATCATCTAGTTCCAGCCACCCTGCCATGGCAGGGACACCTCCCACTAGACCAGGTTGATCAAGGCCCCTTCTAACCTGGCCTTGAACACTTCCAGGGCTGGAGCATCCACAACCCTCAGAGTGAAGAATTCCCTTCTGATTTCCAATCACTGTCTTGTTTGAACTAGGCAGTAGAAACATTGAGTACTCAGGTGCAGACAAATCTTTGTCTCAGGACTGAAGCAGTTCACACACCCTGAGTGTTATTGAACTTCTGTTACATGTTCTTCACCAAAGGTCTCCAAACACTCAACTAATACATAGACTATAAACACAGATGGCTGTGTAACCAGCCATGGCTTTCCTTGAAAAGTGTTTCCATTTTCTTCCCTGCATCCATAGCAGGAATCAGAAGAAAGGGAGACAAAAGTCATCCAGAAGCTGCCTTGAACATTAGACTACCCATCTAGCCGTTTTGACTCTTAGGTTGCTGTCCCAACCTCCAGACAGCATTTCCCATATAAAAGATACATAACCATCATAAATCCAATACAGTAAAGCCCTTATAGAAGTGCTCAAAACTTTTGTTGAATCAGAAGTAATAACCTGAAACTACACGTACAATAGTCTGCCTACACTGGTGCAATGAAGAAATGGATCCTCATGGTATGGAATTTGGACTTACCTACCAGACAGCTAACCTTACTTTATGATAAGAAACTGAAAAAATATGACAGAAAATCCCAGTAATGCACTGTGAAATAATAACTGGTTTGGCTTCATAAAAAGTAAAAGGAAAAAAAGAGCAAACAATAGAAATATTAAATTATTCATTTAAAAGTCCCATATCCAGACAACAAAGAGCATTAGCTTTCAGGAATGAAATTAGCCAGAGACAGCCAGATAAATATCTGCTTGTCTAATTCCTTCTTAAACTGCGCCTGCCTCCAAATCTCAAAATGATCTCTAAAAATTGCAAGTTGATATTCAGAGTTCAGAAATAGTAATTTTACTTTTGTACTTGTTTTTTTTTATAACTTTCTTTGGAACAAACAAGCTGTGGCAAACAGTTTTTGGAGGATCAGGATAAACCAACAACGAGGAAATAATCCAGTGATAGTTGGTGTCACTGGAGGGGTATTTCTGAATGGACTGCCACTACAGTATGGGGGTCAGCAGCAGAAAACAAGGCATTAGTTGTTAAGGTAGTTCTAGGAAATTGAAAGATGATGGATTTTAGTCTGAAAGGAGATCATCAGGCGGTGGCAATTGGAGAATGTCATGCTGGAGGAGAAAATCAGGAAAAGAGCAGTCATGCCGGTATATGAAACAGATTTCAAGAGCAAGATGACTCCTATACCAGTACGTCTATGCAGTACACACCCCTCTAGCAACTGGTCTTAGACACTGCCCACCTTGTAGCTGGCCCTTGGATCCTCTCATCTCCAGTTGTCTCATGCACAGAAACATAAGCACGCAAACAGGTCTCTCAGCAGACCCTCTCAGACCTCATGGTCTCTCCAGTAGCTGCCTTGGATTCCTTTGTCCCTCCAGCAGCCAATTCGCCAGTCTCTCCAGTATCTCACCCAGACTTATAACGACCTCAATACCTGGCTGCCAAGCCTTGTATCCCTCTCACTAGCTAGTCTGCCTTGTTTTCTCTAGCGATCACACACCAACATATGTGCTCACACAACATGCACACACTCTGGTCTCTCGAGTTGTTGGCATGACAGACACACAGGTCCTCCAAACCATGGTGTGTCTCCAGTGACTCCAGACTCCCATGCACACATCTGCAGACAGAACAGGGCAGCAATTAGAAATGGAGTTTAATGAGGAGATGAGACAGTCTGCACTGATCTGGAAGGGCAGGGCATGGCCAGGCCAGCAAACTGCTTACATGGGATCTCCACATTTATCTTGCTATTTTCCCATGCTCGTTCCTCCCCAGACCAGCCAAGTTCCTCCCTTTTTCCTCCTTTAATTCCTCCCCTAAACATCCCATAAGGAGCCTGTGGGAAGATAACAGATGATTAGTGAGGACTGTAAACGCGCTGGAGTGTCGAAAAACATATATATCATTCTAATTGCTGTCTATCCTTGTGTGTTTGACAAGTAGAACATCTGCGTTCTGATAACACAGGTCTGTGATAGACTCAGAGGCGCCTTATCGAACATGCTTGAGATTCCTGCCCTGATGCAGGAAAGATCAAAGCACGGTGGAAAACTACGCCTACAAAACCCGCTGATATACAGGGGAAAGTGGCAAGTTCAGAAGTTTTTTTTGTTCTCTAGCAAAGACCAAGCTTCCCTTGTGTGCCTCTGCCTGGGTGCTGCAGCAGAGAACCCCTAGTTCATGAGGTAAAGAGAAGAAATTTACTCTTTGCGTCTCAGCCATGGCTTTATGGATGTTCCTGCCTCCTGCCTGTTTGGGTCACACAGAGCCTCTTGTCCTCTTCAGCTCATGGGGTGGGTCTGTTGTGCTGGTTCAGCCATCATCATTTTTTGCTGCCATCAGTTGCCTGATCACACAGGCCAGTGCTGAACTCAGCAACATCCCCTCAGAAGTCTTCTTTTAGACAGTCCTGCCATAGGTTCCTGTGGGCCCAGCTCCTCCACTGCTCACTCTGGTGCCAGCATCGCCTGCTGGACACAACGGACAGAGATGGCTCCTCAGTGGCCCTTCACAGGGAAGGACATCACCATGAGAGCTCAGCAAGATGCAGCCAGCCCCAACAGAAGTCACACCCAACAGGAAGCTCCTCTGACTGAGCGGCTCCTGGTTAATATAATCCTGGCCTCACCCATCACCCCATCCATGACCACCTGAGTGAGGGCAGAGCACAGAGACACAGGTGGGCCATGTCCTACCTCTGGAACATGAAGCCAACAAGGAAAACAAAACATTCTGCTAGGTTGTGACTCATTCAGAGGTCAGTTCCAACTTGGGGCCCACAACTCAGGCCCTAGCACTTCAAGGTCTTACCTCTGGCCTGAGGGGTTGAGGATCTCCCAGGGCAGCCCTGGGCCCAGCAGGGTCTAGGGATTGTCTCTCTGTGTACATTATTGGGGTCTGTCACCCTGCAATGTTTCTCTGTGCTCTTTTCTGTGCAGGGTAAAAGCCATTAATCACATAACCTAACAAGGTTCCTTAAAATTGATGATCTTCTTATGTGTCCTTAGTTACTTAAAGTAACAGTCCTGGCTCTTCAGCTTTTTGAGGATTTTCAACATCACCATTTCTTTGTGTCTCTCCCTCCCATTTTATCGACTGCCAGAGAAACACATTAAACCCAGTTTAGTTTCACATGAAGACTTAAATTCTTGAGATATCTGTATTGCAGACTTCTCAGAATGAATTGCCTGAAAGCTGCTTCAAAAAACAAAAACAATCCCCTCCAAAACCCCCAACTACCAAACACCTCAGACCTTCTACTCTCAGAAACAATATTATTTTCTACATACTCTCTTTGGTCTGCAGACAAACATCACACAGATACTCAGTTCCACCAGGTTGCCCTCCATGTTTACAGAAAGCTTCCTGTCTGATAAGGCTTTAAATTACTCTATTCTTAAGCACATGCATATTTGGTGAATTGTCTTTGACACACATCAGAAATCTCCTGATTGTCATCACAGCGATTCCTTCTTAGGTTGCAACAGCCCCAAACTCATATCACCCTTGGCCCTAAAGAACCACTTGTTCTTGCACATGCTGTTGCCAGTAGGAAGAGGCTGGGAAACGTATAATTAATGCAGCTATCTCACTTCCCACATAGAAAGCCAAGGTGGTGGTATTGCTTCCTACAATCCTTCCTAGTAGAAAGGGTTGTTTTGTGGGAATAAGCAAATAAAGTGGATGGCCAAGACCACAGGCAGGCCTGCCTGGGGGTGACCATGACACAGGACCTAAGTTGTGAGGGTCAGACACAATCAAGGGCAAATTTCCCAGGAAATCCTTGGCCCTTTCTTCCTGAAAGAAGGCAGCTATTGAAATTATCTTGGAAAAAAAAGACAGATCTACAACTTGCAGGATTTGGGACTGAGTATAAGCTTTGGGTAAAATAATTTCTGATCAAGCTTTAAGCGCTGTTGTATGCTCTGTATTTTTGTCATTATTTTTTAACCCTTTATCTATTGACTAGCAACCTGCTGACATGTTTTTAAAAGTTCAGTCAGTGTGGAATAACTTATTTCAAGAACAAAAGAGACACAGCCAGATAAGCATCTGTTTAGCTAAATCCTCATTAGATACTTTCTGCCCCTGAGCCTCAAAGCAATTCTAAAATAACCAAAGCAGGAATCAGTGGATCAGGGAATGAAAACCAATTTTATTTTTAAATTGATAATGGAAATAAGAGACCTCAGGTGGTTTGAAGCGGTTTGACAGGGTTTGATATAAAACCCTTCCTCATGCTGCTTACCCACAGCTCCATAGCCCCAGCAGCTACCAAAGAGACCAATTTGGGGCAACACAGGGTAATCCCTGGGCTGTCTTTGTCTCAAACAGCTGGACCATTAAGGGCAGTTTTAAATGAAAATGAAGTGACTGCTAGAACTTACAGCGATTCTGCTTAAACTCTTGAACCTTTTCTCACCTTGTTCCTGCCAAATTACTTGTTAAAAATTGGGGCTCAGCACCTGCCACCACAGACAAGTCCTTATCAAAGCTGAAGAGAAGCTAAAGCAGAGTGAGGCAGATGGAGGGAAGGAGAAGGAGGGTACATTCGGCAACTTGCTGGCGGACAAGAACTGTGTCTGTTTTAAACTAGAATGTCCCAGTGGAGGTCCAACAGCACTACTGAGGTTAATCGAGGGACAGAGTTGCCTCCTCCACAGGGAGTCACCCACACTACCAGAATTTGCAGCAGGAGAAAATTCTGACAGTGTTCTGGTCTCGGTTTTTCAAGACTGGAGAAAAAATAGCTATTACTGCCCATGAAATGCAACCAAAAATATAAATATCTTTGATTCCAGAGGATGCAGAAAGCCAGGATTTAGTGTGTATGCATTACATAGTCGGCAGATTTCCATTGTTTTTTATTGCCCTCCTTTCTGGACTTCTCTCCTTGTGCACCTTCCTGTTGACCCCATGCTAGGCTAAGGCAAACATGATTCGAATTTCTTGCTTCTAAGTATACCAGACCAGGCTGACCTAGCACTGAAACCCACGCGGGCTCAGCTCATGGCTCTACTTCTGACTTGCTCTGCAAGCTTGGCAAATCTCTCAGCTTTTCTGTGACACTTCACCTTTATCAGCTCGCTTGGCCATGATTACAAGCCCTGTGAGACAGGAGCCGTCTCTCAGCAGCACATAGGACTATAACCCTTGATAAGAAACTTGATCATCTGCAGTGCACAGAATAAATTTTCTGTGCTGGTGAGAGCTGGTGACTGGCAGCCTAAGGGTGCAGACGGCCTCCTCAAATTGAATAACTAACTCAAGCTTTTATCCTTGGGTCATTTATCTCTTTTGGAGACAACGTCACACAGGCCAGGAAGGGAAAAGCCATTTTGGATTTGCTCTGACACAGAGGATTTGGTAGGGATATTTTCCTCACACTTTCTCAAAGGGAAATATGAGGGCTATCCATTTTCCAGGGGACAACAGATGCCCTGAGAATAGGAGTGTCAAGACCGTCCATAGGAGTTACGCACTCACTGAGTTTCCAGCATTATTAGCTCTATTGATGCGAGGGAAGTGACTCAACTGGGTTTGAAAGACCTTGGTTTGAAAGTGAGAGCTGACAGTACTCACAAGAGAAGACATCAACCTCCCCCTCACCAGCTTGAGCTCTTTAGTTGTTGTTGGCTAGACCACTGAGTTTAACAAAAACCTGATTTTAAGCTCCATAATTTATGAGGTTTGCCTCCTTTAATGTGTGACACAAGAAACCTGAGGATGAAGACTGGGCAAAGTCATGAAGCAGAGAAGAGTACAATCTAGGACATAGCAGCACTTCATTTACTACAGGTGCAACAAAGCCGAAGATAAATCATAACGTACAAAAAATGACACAAAATAAAATTGCAGATCTTAGCAAATAGGCACGTTTTTACAGCTTCACCGAGCTGCAGATGGACACTAGCCTAAGGCGAGTTGCTCTTCCCACCATTTAAATACCAAGTCTACTTTTCATTCCTCTATGTTGCCTTCCTCTCTTTGTTACAAAGTCAAACCAGCATTTCCTTCACCTTCCCATGTTACGTTCACCACTGCACATTCAAGATATATGGGATCACTGTGCTCTGCGTATGTCTATGCCCACAGATATATATCATGATGGTAGATATGTGTGCTCCATCTTTATTATTCTGCAAGCAACAAATGCAGATGTACATTCCTTAATTTGCATGATTACTTGCAGTCTTACATTTTTTATTAAAATTTACTTCCAGATCATAGAACACTAGCTAATCACCAGGCTGCTTGCAGGCTCTAGTCTCAGTACAGGTTTGCCTAATTAGCTAAGCTCCCACCATCGTTAAGAGGAACAGAATGGTGAGGCTTTAGGTTTGCACCCATTCCAACCAAAGGAAATTATCCAAAACTGAGGATATCCTGCACGCCTGGACACAGGAGGAGAGAGGTTCTGCACTAGGGCCACCCAGACAAGCTCTAAACAGGATGCTCTTGAGAGTCAGGGTTGGGTAGACGGGACCATGTCTATTCCAGGGGCTGCTTTTTAGGGGTCGCACTGAGATCATCAAAGACAAACTCTTCCCCATTCACACGGGTGCATGAAGCTGGGTCCTCCACACAGGTAAGCTGTTTGCTGTGACTCTGGCAGGCTGAGTAGGCTCATTTTTGGGGATCTGTAAATTCTATTCTGTAGAGAGCTGCTGGGGATTAATAGGTTTATGGCAAATCTTCCCTTCCTCCTCCTCCTCCTCCAGTAGCTAATAATCCTCTTTCACCATGGATGGAAGCTTGACATCAGGGGGCTATAAAAGATGAATTTTAATTCTTAAAACTAACCCATCTCTGATCTAGTGTGAGGTGCAGAAGTTACCATTCAAAAGCTACACTGAAATTCCCCCATGTCTGGCCCCTGTGTTTTTTTAACATTCCTGTTCTCCTGACTTCCAGCTTCAGGACACTTGTCGACCCAAGAAGACAATGAAAGCAAGAAAATAGTCATTTGAGAGAACACCATATATCAGAGCTTGCATGAAAGGACACCCTAGTGCAGGAGTAATTTTGTGCTAAGCAGATGCAGTTTAAGAATATGGCCTTATTATAAGGGATCACAGTTATTACTTGCACAGTTTAACAGTCACATTTGCCTTGACCCTCTATTTTGCATTTAATCCACACAGTGCTGGGAATTCACAAAAAGAGTGTGTGAGAGGGAGAAATCCCTGTACATGTTCATGGTTCATTATACATTCAAACTTCCTTTAAAAGTCTCTTTCACTGAGTAATAAATTGCTGAGCTTTCCCAGTGCTCCTGGTCTCTGAGGCCACAGTACCAACAGTTTCCCAGTAATTAGGGAAAAAAGAAAAAAGGAAAGAATTGTAGCAACCTGGAAACTCCAGAATGACCTAGTCTGGCCCTGAACATGGAGGGCTGCCTGGGGGGGGCTTCTTAACAAGCATCTGCTATGTGGATGGGCCTCTTCTCTGTCTTGACCTACTAACTTTGATCCACACGTTGCTGGCTCCGCAGCAATGTCATGTTGGCAGAATTAAAAAGCCTTAAGTTGCTTTGCAGATAAATCACCAACAAATCAGTGCTACAAAGTCAGATGCATGTGGCAGGCAGCCATCTCAAACTAAGCTTACCTGGCCTGCATGAGAAGCATCCAAAGAGTTTTGGGGCTCTACAACAGAGGAGGAATTGAAATCACCTTTGATTGCCCAAATAATAGCTCACATCCTCATTACCCCTTGCTCAAATTTGCTGTATCAGCTTAAAAAAATACTGCAATCGCTATAATACTGCCGTATAACCATATTATATTTGTACCTCCTTGAATATTCCTTTATTCCTGGCTTGTGTGTATCCTGTTGCACTTGGTTTTCTGCACCTACAAGTTCATAAATGGAAAATTGTTCCTTTCTCTCACTCCTGAATTGGATATTTTGGCTATTTTTCATACAGGTCTTCTTTACTCCTTTGCAACAAGAGAGCAGTGACAGGTCTGAGATATATTTGCTTTCTTTTTGGGAAACACAGTTTCATGCTGGCTAGTATTCCTATTTTACATTTGACAGTTCCTGTCTAACAATGGAGATCTGCTGAAATCGCTAGGGATCTGTGAAGGACGTGGTTGGTTTTTTTTGTGAAAACACCGTGTATCCATTTCTGGGGCTGGAGTAAAGAGTCCTACCTTGAATAACATGCAGAAAACAAAGTAAAACTTTCTTTCAAATCCCACAGCAATTCTGAGGTTTGTCTGTGCAGAGTTTGAACCCTGAGGATTCACTCAGATGCTAATCAGAGTCACTTAGCTTGCAGGATCATATCTCAGCAAGAACCTGAAATTGCTCATTTAGGTTCAAATTAAACTGTCAGTCACAGAAGATGATTCAGAGGGAGGGAAATGCTAATCTGCAAACCGTATTTTCCAGAGTGCCTGGTGCCTTGCAAAGCAATTTGTCAGAGCAGAGGTGCTAGGAGAGCATCTGGGGCAAGGCAGCGATGCCCATCGTGGCAAGAGGTGCTGATTCTGACACTTCCAGAGCAGAAATCCCTACGCCAGCCTTGAATTCATCAATGAGGCTTTATGCTCCCTCTGCCCATCATGCCCATTGTCTCATGGTGGTAGAGCATGAAACTCAAGGCAGAGGTTGTGTCAAACCATGGACTAACGGACAGCAAAGAGAGTATCCAACACGCAGCAAGGCGCAGCTGTGTGACTCAGTATCCTCCTGTTTTCCAGGCAACTCACACGTCTCATATTCCACCTTCTCTGTTTCCCCCACCATTTCATTTTGAGCTTTTATGCGTGACATCCTTTCTGGTGATTGATTTGAGCTATTCTTATTTTATCAAATTAAAGAGGAGAGAAAATACAACAGGAATTAACTCCCCGCAGAAGGGTAAAAGAAACTTCCTCCAGAAACCTGTGAAAAATAGGTGGATTAAGTCACTAAAATGAGGCATCGAAGCATAAGACGTGCTGATTGACAAAGGGCTTTGGTTCTTTTGAGTGCAACAAAGCAGTTCAGTTTTTGAGCATAGAATAGTCAAATATCCCACAAACATCTGCAATGCTAAATTAATCTTTTGTTGTTTCTTTTCGCAGCTGATGTCCTGGGCATTTATTTTCACCTACCTAGAGATGCTGTCCTGTGAGGAACTAAGGAACGAACAGAGATGGGCCAATGCTGCCGAAGTCAGTCTGCGATTGCATGGGTGACAAAAAACCCGTCCACCAAAAAATTCCGGAAGACTTACAACCCCGAAAATCAAACAGGCTGCAGGGTACTTGGTGAAGGGATCTATCCTCCCATTGAACAGGTCACTGTACAGCAACACGTGCAAAAATGTAGATTATAAAGAATCAGGCAATAAAACCATGATTATCATCTCTTGAGAAAAGCCCTGAGCCACAGGAGGATGAATTGGACGCATCTGTGTTCAATATTGTCTTGCAAGACACAAGATGCATTTTGACTGGGCAACCTAGTTTCAGTCAGATGGGAACTGGTCTTTAGAGCTTCCCATCTCTAATGACTGCAAGGGAACCCACGTCTCTCACTTTAACAATCAATTTTCAAGCCTCGTGACACCTTTCAGGCACCTGAAGGAGAAAGTTTTGAACCTTTCAATGTTTTTTGCATCAGGCTTGGGAGGTGGAGGGGGACTAGATGTTGCTATGTGGCAGGAGAACAACTCATGACCTTCATACTAATTTGATAGCACCAATTACTTCATTTTTTTCCCCTTTGGAATGGTCCTATATTACACAGCAAATTGCTTCAGAATACCTGGCTAATACATATTTTCTGGAAATTGTGTGAGTAAGTCTCATTTTTAAAAAGTCAGACAGCCATTTAAAAGTCTGAGTTCCAATGAACATCAAAAAGTCACGGGACTCCTGAAGCACTTCAGCGTATTTTAATGCTCCAGTTTAAAGCCATACTTTATGGCTTGAATTCTACCACTTACATTCTTAGAGTTATATCTTACTCTGGGAGCATTCACAGTAAGACTCTGTTGTTCCAGAAGCAGAGAAGAATAATTCTGGATGGAAAAATGCTAGAGAATTGGGCTGCATGTGTTCAGATTCATGTGCTCTTTAAAAAATACGAGTTACTTGCCAGCATCAAAGCATTACAATAATGATCAGGCATGGCAGGAAACACAAAAATCACTAGTACAAAGAATGCGTAAACAGCAAACTATGTACAGATACTATTGTGACAATAGTTAAACAATGTAATACCAGAGTGAAAAACTAGAATTACTGTGTTTTGACCTTTGTCATATACTGTTCAGTGCAAAAGGAAATGTTTGGGTTTATGTGTTAAATTTCGCTTCCCCTTGATTAGGGAAATCCAAATGCCAATAACGCAATAAGGTGTGCTTCCATAGAGATGTTTTAATAGGAAAAAAAATCATTGTTTTTTCAAAGTAAAAGGAACTTCCGCTGTTAGAAAACCACCTGTATTAGCTCGTATTTACTGATGAACAAGCTGTTTGCGCTGCTGTCACATCACATCCCTGAGGCGCTGAGCGCCTCAACAGCACTTAACACTGAAGTTACCTGAATTTTAGTCTGCATTTGGCTCAGTAAAATTAAATCAGATGTCCAGTAATGACAAGCTGACAGGTGAGACCTCAGCAGAGCAAACAAGAATTCTGTAAAGACCTAGAGTTCCTAAGTTTGGGATTCAGGGAGTTGACTGAGGCTGTGGACAAGCATAAATCAAACATATAGGATGAGCTCTCACTGTCCCCAGCTACCACCTAAATGTTATGCATCTACTCATACACCTGCTCATTCCCTCTGCAGCCCAGGTGAGGGCTAAGCCATGTGAGATGCCTTCAGGAGGTGCATCTTTCTCTAGTTGTCCATAGAGAGCCAAGACAGGCAAATCAGACCATGGTCCTTGAATTACAGGATATTAATCCAGTTTATATCCACAATAACCTATTGTAGATTCATAATTGTTTCTACTGTTGCAATTAGCCAACCTTTTCCACTAATACGGGCCAGATCCAGTAGTGCTGTTCATACCACCCCAGGGAAACCTGAGGGATTACACATGGAATACTCTAAAGTAGAGGGATCTATGCAGAGCTGGAAGAAGTGTGGATGTTCCAGCTCAGGGGCTGAGCACAGAGAAATGGGATTTGGTTGTTTTTTCTTCCAACCAGCTGAAATGAAGAGGAAATGGACAGGAAGAAAAAAATCATTTGAGCCCATTCTGTATAATTTTATTTGAACTGGAATTAAATGTTCCATGAATTTAAGGGAATTAAACCAATTCTTTTTAAGGTCAATTTTCAATTCAAAACACCAGTTTCAAAATGAAATAGCAAAACGTTTTGTTTAGCCAATCTGAGTGCAGCACTTGGCTATTTACGTTTTTTTTTCAACATTTTTCAAGCCAAAGATACTTGCCAAATTTGACCAAGAGCCAGACATAGCTTTAGTCTGTCTAAACTTTATTTTCCAATAAATTTACTGCATAGTTTACTGAAATATTTGCAAGACCTAAAGCCACGAGTCTCTTTCCTGATGCTTGCAATAATTATACTTTGTGCAGAGGGTTACAAAAGCGCTAAAAAATTGTTTATGAAGACATAAATCAATTGTAAATTCACTGAAGCTAACGGCTTGAGATAAATGAAAGAAAAAACCTAAACGACTCTGTGTTAATGCTCAGCATTCACTGATGAATGTTAACTTACAGCAATATGCTGTATCTCGGTGTTTCTTCAGGCGGAAAGTGTGAGCAGACCTTTTTGCTCCTACACTTCATTTTCTCGAGGCTAAAAAATTGCAGTTTATCTCCAGAATAAACCTAACCTCTGGAAAAAAAACGATTTCTTGCTCCCTTCTTTATACAAGGTATTAATACTTCTTACTGGCTGTCATCTCCAGCCGGAGCAATCAATAATTACGGCTCTCTTTATGCATTCAACAATAAGCATCTACAATAAATGGCAGTAGCAAAGGTTGCTATCGTTTGAGAAGTCCCCACAGAACTGGGTTTCAATATCGTAATTCCATCTGCTCCCTCTCCTTATGCATTGCAGGGGAGTGTTTCGGTGGCTCACGGTGACATGCTGGAATCCAAGCAATGTCTTTCTTATTATTGACGAGAACAATCACAGAAAGGCAGAATATATTTCAATCCCTTTCTGAAACGCTTTAATGAACACCAGTGCAGGCAAGAGGAAGAGGCTGCCTCAGTGTTTTGATAAAGGCATGAAAGGAAATAGAAATGCTGCCTAAATTAGGCAATTGCCCACGGAGGCTTTTCTAATTAATACCAGTGATTTGTTCTGAATCAGCTAACGAGTATTTTCTGCCAAGTTGATAAAGCCAAAGGGATTACTGATGGCTGAACGATACACAGGTGATTTTAAAACCTCAGAGAGACTTGAGTCATTCCTCCTCACTGAAGTAAAACGCTTCCACAGAAATAAGGGCAGCCATTTGAAGTTCAGGGGCTGGAGAAGGCCCTGGGCTGCCTGGATTAATGATGTCCATCTATTCAGCTTATCAGAGAGGACTGACTGCATGGACTTGCTCTGAAGAAGATACCTGAGAGTGAATGGCACTTTATGCCGTCAGAGATCTCCTGATGCCAGCAAGTGAAAACAGACAAGTTCAATCATGAAATATAAAACCCATTCACAACTATATGGTAATTAATAGTGCTGCCTGAGGTCACATTGTAATGGTTTTTCCTAATTGGGGAAAGTGTTTTGCAAAATCACATTGTTCTCAGTGACATTTGCTCTGATTATTTTTCAGGAAAAAAAGTGCATCTCACTTTATTTTCTACTTTGCTCAGCCCCACTTGTTTCCTACTTTGCTCTAAGAAAGACCTTCGGTCTCCCATTGCCTCGTGGGGGGGTTTGACCAGCCAAAAGCCTATAGGGCTTCCTCCAAACCACGTGGGAAAGGTTGTGTGTTTGCCTTAAAAGCACCACATATCCCTATTTTTCATGTCAGATGGAGACAGCTCTAAACTAGAATCATAGAATCACAGAATGTTAGGGGTTGGAAGGGACCTCTGGAGATCATCAAGTCCAACACCCCTGCCAAGCAGGACCATAGAATCTAG
>JAVSBS010004703.1:5017-15757 GCA_033124195.1 Coracias cyanogaster
TTAACATAGAAGCAGAACTGTCCATCTGAGCCTCACAGAAGAACCATGGTAACCATCCAGAGCCACATTTATTTCAGTGGGTTCTTATGTCTGTCATCACAGCATAAATCAGAGCCATAATATGGTATTTCCAAAGCTGAAATATAATAGCCTCTGTATGTATGTATTATACAACACAAGCATTAAAAATGCCCTAAAATTCACTAGGAGGGAGTGGATACATCCTAATGTAGAAATGTGCTAATCATGTTATCTTTCCTACAGGAAAAAAAATAACTGCTTAGAATATAGATTAAAAGTCAGCCAAACTTGACAAACTTCTTCATATAGCTCCTTCACAGAAAAAACTAGACACTTTCAAATGTGCCATAGGACAGACCTGCCGGAGCTCTTATGCTGCTATGGCCCCACTGGAGGCCCATCAGATTCCTACAAACAGCAGTGGGCACTCAACAGAAAAATAAATTGCTATAACTTCTAGATCACAGTGGAACAACATAGAAGTGATGGGAGCAGAAGCCATTTTGGGCTGTGTTTTGGTTTTTGGCATGATTTCCAACTGCTGGTTGATTGGAAACAGAGAGAGAATATCAGCTTCATTATCCCACAGGCTAGAGGAAAATGGATCTTTGCAGAGCAACTTATTAGTAACTGGCATATTATCAGCAAAGTGCCTTACTTTTCTTGCATACAAATACTTAGAAGCAATTACGCTTGTTGCTTTTTAGATTTACAACTTACTTTTACTTTACAGTCCTTGGAGGCTAGTTCTAGTTATTATCTAATCTTGCAGGAAAGTGCATCTGGAGGTGTGTAGGACTCTGGCTGGGCTGTTTGCCCTGTAGCCTCCACATTGAGCGAGTCAGAGCTATGTAGCTGCCCTAAACAAAGACAGAACTAGACTTGTCATAACTCATTGCCCTTTCACTGTCAGTCAGCCCATAGGTGTCCTGGAGCACTTCTTTCAGTTACCTATTATATGTTCATTTACCCTACAGAGACAGGGGGCTGCCCATGGTCCTGTCCCTCCATCCTCAAAACTGCCATGAACTCACACAGTTTCAAAATAAGTACAAAAAGACAAAAAAAAAAAGATTGAGGATATATTTATTTGCACTTGCAGACCACTACCTGAGCCTTTGCTCTTGGGCTTTATACTTGAACTTTGCAGTGTGCCTCCAAGCAACATTTTTTTCCTCATTTTTAACTTAAAATTTTTTATTGTTATTTAAAGCTCAAGTTTCCATGCTGTCTTGAGTCAGACTGCAGAGTTGCACAGCAAACACTAACTGTTACAAGATTTGAGATAGAATCACCAGAATGTCAACATACGGTTTGACATAACATTTCAGATATTTTTTCCCATGTTTCCACAGTAGTTCATTACAAGAACAACTTCCACATTGCCAAATACATCCTGCCATAAGAGTGCTCAGCAATGTTTTCCTTAAATTGTGTTATGTTGGTATTAGGGAAGGAGGTGGTCTGCAGAAGATATTTTCCCTTAGTGCAGGAAGAAAAAATTGCCATCTGATTTTGCCGGATTTATGATACAGAGCGTAGGCCATGGCACACAGTCGAACTTTCATTTAACAGTTTATTTCCATGTTACTGACATTTTACAGGGAAATCACTGCATAGTTTCAGGAAAATAAGGAACATATGCAGAATCCTTTAAAATGTATAAATGAAGAAAATAGCTACAGCCTCTTTCTGACACTGCTTGCATGCTACTTCCCATGTACTTCAAGGATGACAGAAATTTCAGCAAACATTTTACCATTCAAGACTCATAAAATCTTGATATGCTGAACATGTTTCTGGATCAGATTTGTGCAACCAGTGTGTTTTTAGTACAATCTGAAAATTTAATGCTGAAAATAATGCTTCACTGTGCTTTCCATTTGTTGTACTTTGAATTAATCTGCACCGAGGAGCCTCACATCCAAACATTCTGGTTTCTGTGAAACATCCAATTATTACACACTATGCCAGCTCAGTAATTGTGCTGTTAAACCCGCTTTGGAGCCTTAGTCTGGAGACAGGGTTTATTCACTGCAAAAGGTGGGTGTTGTGCCACCCCTCACTGCCCTTCCACATGTCAGCAGCCAGAGCAGCAATTCCCAGGGTGTCAGGAAGAGAAACAGCTTGGCAGTGAAGGAGATCTCAAATCCCTCCAGCTCTGCCCTGGGAATCTTCACTCAAAGGTCTGAAAAATGCCTTCTGCCCTGGTAACTCTGCCTGCTCTGCTCCTCAGATTGGAGCTCTGCCTTGCCAGGAAATAACTGCTTCTGCTGAGCCCAAAGCATCTGCTCGGTATCAGCTTTTGTTGCCTCCTCCTTCTTCTTCCATTGCACTTGTTACTCCAGGTCTCAAGTCCTGGCATGAATGTAGAGATGCTCTCTGCAGCCTGAGTACATTCATCACTGTGAGGATCACAGTGTCTATCAACATTTCCTCCACAATACTTGAGAGCACTCTGAAAACAGTGCTGTCTGTTTCTCAAAAATCCCAGTGAAACAAGGATTTCACTCAACTCTGTGCTCCAAGGTCATATACATCCTGGGCATGCGGTTCCAGCCAGCCTCATCATCTATAGTCCCAATCCAGGAGCACCTGAAGTGCAGGTAACTTCATCTAACCACAATTACAGATCTCAATACAGATGCATAACATAGGTTTTCTGCACGGGGGCACAACCCTGCCTTCCTTCCTCTCTCCTTTTGAGGCCTTTTTAAAGTCTCATCCTTTCATCCAGTTTATGTGCAGCCACATAAATAGCTGAATCATCTCTCCCAGTAGGATCTTCTGAGGAAGGGCACAAGTGAGCACTTGAGGGTGACAAGGGTTTCAAAGGCAGTTTTTCTCACCAGTTTTTGCTACCAAGGGGCATGTAACCTCAACTCTTGCCAGCTTAATGTATCCACCTGTGGGAAACCGACCATGGTCCTCAAGATGTCTTTCTAAGTCAGCTAAAGAGAACTACACCTTTCACTACTGAGAATCCCCTGCACAAAGCCCAGAAGTATCTTGGGTAGCTATTGGAGGGAGCCATGCCTATTTGTATTTTTCCCTTCTAAGTGGCATATGTTAGGCATTTTGAGACAGAAAGATCAAATCAATATTTTAAAAAAGCATACATTCCTTCTTCCTGTCAACATTTACTACCCAGCCAAGTAGTCTCCAGCCATGGGCACTGGTGAACTGGCTTTGTTATGGGCTCTGACCCAGATCTTCCCTGTGGCTGAAATATGTCTCTCTTTCTTTTTCTCTCTACTTTCCCAGTTATTGCTCCAGCAACTACATGCAAGCTAGCAGAGAGCTCCAGTGCAAGGGATATGTCCTTGCGTATTTTTCCATGAGAGGGAAAAATCAAATGCAAACGTATACATCTAGCCTAACATTAGGCCCAGATACCTATAGCCAGCTTCAGAGCACCAGGATTAGTGCTCCATGAAGCAGTCTGTCTGTCTTACCTCCTGCCACATTCCTGCATGCAAAATACTGCAGTTTGGAAATGGATACACCCTGGGTAAAGCCTGAAACTGGCCCCAAGTACTGTGGTTGCCCAGCTCACACTTATGTACAAAGGCCAGCTCCGTGCAGTTCAGAGACCACATGTGAGATGGCAGCCCCAGAAAGTGATGTGTGCTAGACCAGCTCTAGTATTCTCATTCTATTATATGTAAGGAATTTTTCCTGCATTGTGCTTGTTCAGTGGAATTCAGATGCGGATCCAAGATTGCTCCACAACCACCTCAGAAAACTGTGATTCATCAGATGGCATTTGCAAGGGCCCATCCCAGTGTTCCCTGGAAAACCCCTGGCTACACCAGCAAAACTCTCTGGTGGCAGTGCTTGTACAGGTGGGGGTCCCACGCAGGTGGGCATTCCTAGCCGACACTCATACACTTACATGGTCTGTTCAGGGTATGACTGCAAACAATTTTAATTTACTCATTTACCCAGAACAGGCTTTCAGTACTACAGGAAAAAAGAATTGTTTCCATGATATTTTTGGAAGCTTCTATCATTTTCTTCCATTTTTTTCTTTCCTCTGGGTAATGCCTCCCCTTTGCATAATTGCATTAAGATGTATAAAGTCTCCAAGATAAATACCAGGGGAAGGAGAGCAAAAGCAGCAATCACAGAGAAAAAAAAGGCACAGAATACCACTTTCCATCCAAGTTACACAAAAAATTTGTAAAATTCCTTGACACTAGAATCATGGAGAATCAGAGACACCTACTAGCAAGTGAAGGTGCGTTTCCTGTGTGCACAGTCAGGGCCATGCCAGCAAAATTTTGGAATGGTACTTTTACAGACCCTTGAAGTAGAGAGTCTTAACATCCCTTGCTGACATCTATGTCACTTCCATTCAGACCAGCCAAATTATAGGCAGCACTGGAACATGACTCTGCACTGTGATCATATCCTCCCTTGGCATCTACATTTACCGCTAGTGAAAAGGTCAGAGATCCCCACATATTTAAAACACAGGAACCAGACTACTGTTAAATGTGGACATGGTCACCTAGGATGTCAGTTGTAGGATAGAGGCCACCATCACAACTCAAGATTACGTTCACCTAAGGATCTGAGTAAGGATAGGGGAAAATAAATTTAAAGTTGTTTATGAGATCCTATAGCCCTGTTGGTCCTGATTCCTTCAGCAAAATAAAGACATTTGTAAACTGACCACAACAATCAAGGTAACATACCACCTGCCCAGGATCCATCTAGCCTGGTGAGGGCTGTGCCAGAGCAACTGTCTCTCAATGGACCTTCATCATCTTCCTCCTGAAAGACACACTTAAAGCCACTTCTCAGATGCTCTAAGTCACAAGAAAAGCAAAGTTATATATCAGCGACCATGGATATGGCACTGTCAATTCTAGCTCTAGGATTAAATCAATACTCTCACCATCTGATGCATAGAAAATGAAAATGAATTTATGGTCTTGGATCTTTTCCAGCAGGCTAGTGTCCACTTCTCAATGCCACCAGAATGAGTATCACCAGCTGGCTCTCTTCTTGAGTCTTCAGCAAAACACACAGAGCAGATAAAGGAGCAGCCTGCCTGGCTTACGTCTTTCGTCTGCTCCCTGACTAGTTCTGGATCCAGGTACCCATGCAGGGCTGACTGGCCAGGCACTCACTGCATTCCCACTAGCTAAACCAGATCAGCAAAGACAGGGACAACATAAAGCTTGGAAATTGTTCATCCACAAGCATGTCTCTTTGCCTGTTACTCATGTCCTTGGAAACATTTATCCCTGAATGGCATTTGAAGATCCACATTCTATTTGTATTTGCTCTTGATAAGCCTAGGACAGTGAAAATCAATAAAGGCAGTTTCACTTGCAGGAGCTTGAAGCTGTGGTGTTTGCCCAGCCCTCAGTCCTTCATTGCTAAAGAGAACTGCACCACAGTAAAAATATCACAGGTACTTCTCCTGATCTTAAAGCTTGTAAAGGACATTGTTACAGAAGCTGAGGGGCTGGATTGTGCAACCCTTACAGAACTGAGCACTTACCTGCACAACCAGCCCATTGAGAAGGTCTGGCAGAAATGTTCCCCGCAAGTCTATGGTTTCACAGCAAATTAGTTAATGAAGGATGGCAGCATCTCCAAAATGGCTGAGGTCTCAGCCCTGAATTTTAGAAAGTGTCTTTTTCTGATAAAGTTAGCATAAATGTAGAGTAAAGTCCTTTCAGAAAGAAAATGGTCCCCACAAACTGATAGGGTGCTGTGGTAGAATGATTCCTCCAAATGAGCAGATGTTTTGCACCAGACTTTATTAGGGAGGAAAGATTTAGCCAGACTTTTTACTGTTTCAAATTGGCAGAAAAAAAGAAGAAAAAGCATTTGCCTGAGTGATTCATTTCAGCAGCTCCAGGACAGCCTGTAGTTTCTTACAGGGAAGTAATTGGGATTCAGAAACATATGAAAGACCACTCCATATGCCATATATCTTTTAATCCAACAGTGATGTTGTAGGCCACTCTCAGCCTGACTGTGACAAAATTTTTTGCCAGAAAAAAAACCCCAACCCTCAAAAACCAAACAAAACCCAAGCCACAGGGAAGAGAAAACAAAGACTGCAGAGATTGTTGTCAAACTTTTAGCAGGTTGAAATTGGAGCTGCTGCGCACAATGGCTCAAGTGTGCAGCTTTAAAAGAAGCATCTGGAAAAAAACAAGCTTTGAATCAGTTTGGATGTGAAGCCAAACGGAATTGAGAATAAGCATTTTGGAAACAGAAACAGTCCATTAAGAGGGGTCACGGCAGAAACAGTTCACCTCTACCCCAACTAGTGATCAAGCTCTGAGAAACAGCCCAGGTTTTTTTGGAAGATGGTTTCACTGGGGCTCATTTAACTCTACCTTTTATATGGCAAAGCTTCGAATACTGAGCAGTAAAGAAGCAGAGCAGCCCTGCAAACAGTCAGCACGTTGAACTGCAGGATTTCTTTACTTTTTGTGATGTGTTAGGACCAGTTCCAAACTCCTTGTAATTGTCACATTAATCTCAAAAGCTGTGCCTGACTTCACGTCTGCAACATTAAAAAGAGATTTCCACTAGCTGGGCCTTTGGCAGCCATCTCTGTCTTTGTGTGAGAACTCAGAAGGAAACAAAAACTGTGTCTCCAAATGTCACAACTGCTCCAGGAGACAGTGAGAGCCACCCTGAGTGGCTCAGGTTGGAAACACCTTTGTATTTAAAAGTCAGCTCCAAAGAGCCCCAAAATACCCAGCTTACTCTACCCCAAAATGTAGCACATGCCCCAGCAACCCTCAGCATGCAGGACAGGTGGAAGGGCCCTATCTGGGTCCTTCTGTGCACAGTAGTCTGAAGAGACAAACTCATCAAAAGCCAAGCACCAACCATTCATCCTTTCCTCTCCTGTGGGTGTCAGACCAGAGGCATACACCTGTCTTTGGCACAAAGGATGGGGAGCGCAGGGATATCTGGCAGTCCCTTATCCCCCTATGCAAGCAGGTGTGGGACTCGAGTATCCTCTGCCAGCAGTGCCTGAAGCTCCTTCCCTGTCTCCTGTATAGAACCTCAGGCTGTAGCCAGCCTCTGAAAGCTGTACAAGCTCAGACCACTCAGCAACTAGCAAACAGTGGGGCATCTTGTATGGGGCAGAAAGGAGAGAGGCTGCTGACAGTGAGGATCCTCTGCAGACAGGGCAAAGGCAAGCGGCTGGGGCACGTACCACAGTCTGGGTCTGTTTGCATGACACAACCAAAGAAGTTTCTGTCAAAGGCTGTAGCTTACACCAAGGAGTAATGGCTCTCTCCCTCAAGCAGATGGTGCCTCTATGCCCAGACAACACCGCAGGCCAGTCTGGAAAAATAGGTATGTGCTGTGGAGGATAGACAAAAGTAAGGCAGAGAAGGATAGAGAAATTAGTTTTTCTATCATAAAGGGTATATTAAGCAGCCTGTAATAAAACAATCATGATAGAGAAATAGAAGCTATGCCCAAGGCTAGCAGCCACACTGCCATGCTCTAAGGCATGAGCAAATGACATAGTTTGCAGTGCATCCTAAGAGGAAGGAGGCTTGCCCAGCACAGTGGCCATTTGCACTCCACCAGAGCATTTTGTTGGAGAGCCCCCCATTCTGACAGCAGCCAAAGGAGGTGCTGCAGATAACAGGAAAAACAGGGCAAAAGCCAGGGCCATGCCATGGCAGAGATGGCTCACATGTATTCACTAATATTCACCAATATCCTTGTAGCAAGGAGTTTCACAGCTGCAAACCTCTAAACCAGCACCACACCACAATACTTTTGTACTAAACAAAGTGTTCAGGGTGGTTCTTCTTTCCCAGGATGTGCAATTCACAGCTACTGACAGAAACAGAGCCAGTCCATTAGGCAGTGGGGCTGCTGAGAGACAATGGCCTTAGTGCTCAGAGAACTTTTAGCCCAAGTTTTCATAAACCTGCCCAGCCCCACTGCACATCCCAGCATGGAGAATCCCTCCAAGCCGCTCCAGCCCGCCCCTCTCATACAACAAGGAGCATTAGCCCACACCAAGGCCCACTAGCTGCTAAGCACTGGAAGTGCTGTGGCAAGCAGGGTCATGAGAAACAGCATCTACACACCTTTTTCCACATCACATAGGACTGCCATAGTTTTATAATATGCAGTGCCTAAGTCCAGTCTATATCTGTCTGTTCATCCTTTAAGCTTCTTTGAACTTAAGTCTTGCACAGAGCTAATCACACTGCCAACATTTTGCTAATAATAGCAGCAGCCCTTCAGGCTTTCAGGAGCACCAATTGCAGCTTAAAAAAACTGCAGTGATGCTGGATCTCTGAGGTCTCGTCCCAGCCAGCCCCTTCTCAGTCTAGTGAGGAGCAGCAGATAGTAAAGCTGAAATGCTCATTTTGGGACCCTCTGAGTCCCACCCAGGCTGTTCACTGATGTTTCACACCTCACTCTGTCTGCTGTGGAGCTCCTCTGGGAGAGTCAGCAATTAGCAACCCCATAATGAATGTTAAAAGCATTTAATTAAATGAATATATTCAGAGTTAAACATGTTGCTAAGGCTGATCAATGCAAGCACAAAGATAAACAAAGTCCCACAGGCACAAGGACCTTGTCGATGTGGGATGGTAACCTGGAAGGCCTTCCTCCCAAGATGCACTTACCTTTTACCACGAGTGTAATTCTTCTGTATGTAACTCCTGCAGAGACACCCCACCTAGGAGCATACCTGCTTTGCTAGGGATGAGGTGGCCAAGCTTAGCTTAACTGCCTGGCAGGGAGGAGAAAGGCAGCTTTCAAACCATGGTGGAGCATTGCCGTCTACATGATTATTTTGCAGTCTTTTAATTACTTCAGAAAAATGATTTAATTAAGACCTCTTCTGTACCGTTGTAGTTCAAACTGCAGCCTATCAGCTTTACTGGTCCTAAACTGTCCCTGAGAGAAGGCACGCTAAAGCTTCTTATGTGATGCCTGTGTGGACTCCTGGCGCTGATCTGTGTCCAGCAGAGATGGCACTGGATCACTGTGGTTCCAGACCACCAGCGCTTGGGGAAAACACCCATGCTCTGTGTGAAGGTTGAAATTTGCAGTGAGGGACATGCATTCTGCCATAAATAGCTTTGAAGGTTTGAGGAACTTTCCCAAGTACTAAGTGCGTGAATTATTCATCCACGCTAGTATTGGCTTGCAGGGACAGCGCTGCCTCACACCTGTTTAACACATGCAATTTTAAGCCAGTTTACTCAGCTAGATTTTAGTACAAAGATGGCCAAGAACTTATCTCATTCTCCTATGTCAAATCACGCTAGCATTTTCTTAGGTCTCAAATACACATAAACTTTGATACTAACAGCGATCAATTTACAACCCAGCTAGCCTTTGGCTTTTGTTAAAAAAACATGTTCATAATATGTGGGGAACCGGACCTTGACATCATGCTTCCCCATTTTAATAGGACTTGAGGTGCTGAGATGCATCTGGTTTCCAAGCTCCGTTTTGCACTACAGTCCTGGATATATACCCAGTCTCCACTTGCCCAGCATTTTACATCTTTACAGCTACACTGCAGCTACAGCGTGGGAAGAAGCCCACAACAACACTCTCACAAGTGGTAAGAGCCTGGAGGGCTTGGAGACTGACCACCACCTTCAGATACATCGTTTGGACCCTGGAGAAGCCAAGCAGAAAACAAGAGCATCAGGGTCACCTGCCCCTGAGCAGAGTCACTCTGAGGACATGTGACAGCCTGCCACTCTCTCCTGCTCAGCCATCAGACCAAAGTGACTTTGCAAAACCGCCTCTGAATTACCCTTCTGTGGAGGACGATGGAAAGTCATTGTAGCCAGACTTTCTGCAGGAAAGGCCATCTGCTCAGGAGGGGTAAGCAGGAAGGCTGGGCAATGCAGATGCACAGCATAACACTCTGCTCCTGGAGAGTCTTGTTCTGGCTGCATGCCGCCTGGGCTTAACAGCTCTACACTGGGAGGCCTCAGTCCAGGTCCTATATCCCATTATTTACACCAATTTTACTGAACTTGATAAACTGAGAGGATTGGGAAGAGAGTAATAGGAGTTAAAAATCCAACACACTCAACCAACACATAAAGGCTGAAGGAAGGGGATTAACATAGGGCAGAGAAAAGAAAGAATCAAAGGGGTGATGAAGAAGCACGCACTGCAGACAGGACTGTGACAATCATCAGGTGGTCTCTGCACTCTCTAAGAACAGTGTAAGAAAAACACAACCCCATTTCCAACAAAGATAGGGGAGACTGTTAAAACACACAACAGCAGCAGCTGTGGGGATGCCTATGGAAACTGCAACATAAGGATGTTATGGAAGCTCTTTCCTAGGAGGGCTGCAGGAAAAGCACGGTTCCCCTGGGCTGTGTGAGGGCTGGACAGGACCCCAGCAGCCCTGGTGTCACCCGCTCTGCAACACTTCAATGCAGCAGCCATGGAGTGGAAGGCTGGAAGCCAGGAGGGAGCTTCAGTCTCCTTGTGCTGGCAGGGCTCTGCCCCACTTGGGTATCACCTGCCAGCTGGGTGAGGGAGAATCCCTTCACGAGGGAAAGCTGCAGCTCCAAGATAAGACTCTGGCCCTCCACAGGACCCAGGGCTTCCCTGCAGAGTGCTGTCCAGCATGCAGCCAGGGCAGGGGGAGGAGTCCTGAAAGCATGTTTACGGACTCCTTACGTTTTTCTTCTTCCTTTCCATTCTGCTTAACTTGCATGT
>JAVSBS010004703.1:15857-30074 GCA_033124195.1 Coracias cyanogaster
GCACACAAGCAGCAGCCACACAGGCACCCTAACGCCCTCAGAGAGAGTGGGGACAGAAGAAAGGAGGAAAAAAAAAAAAAAAAAAGGCATAGAGTCAGAGGGTGCCCTGAGGGTTCAAGCTTGACTGTAGACAGGAGCAGTTGTAACTTGCACTCCAGATTTTACACCATCTTGAAAATTCACACCAGCTTGAAATTTCAAACTGAGGATGGGGACTCTACCCCCTTTCAGGGCTATTTATTCCCCTCCCTCCCTCTTTTTTTTTTTTTTTTTTAAATTATTCTGCATTTTCTCCTATTATCATAATCCCCATCTTTCAGACACATCACTTGGCAGTAGGTCACATTCAACAGTGTTCCCCCAATTTTGTAGTTAAGGGCACTATCTTGTGTGGCATCTGCCATAGGTGATGCCTCAGGAGGAGTAAGATAAAATTTAACCATCACAGCAGAGGGAAGCCTCCATGGGGTGCTGGCAGCAGCCATGGCACCCAGGCCTTCTCTCACCCCAGCTCTGTCTAGCAGCTCTCGCACAACCCTCTGTGGCAAGCCAGCCTGCTGCAGGCCAGGGACCTTGGTTCCAGAGACAGTGCAGGATGGTGTTAAGGAAAAGGTCTTAAAATCCACTTTTACAAACCACCTGAAGCAAGAAAACTGTCCAGTACTGGTTAGCAGAACAGCAACATGTTCATGCATTTATGCCTAATGGTCTACACAACCCAGTCCCAACACAAGATTTTGTTGTTTATGGGCACAACATGTTCATTTTATGGGAACAGACCTGCTCTGTGCTGGAAGACTTCCTGCAAGCGACTGTGGTGTTAATTTAGAAGATGGCATTCTTCCCAAACAGCCATTATTAAACCAATAACCCTACGTTACCTCCAGCATCAAGGGGCAACGTGCTGTTGGAGGCAAGACAGAACAAAGGCCTTGGCTGTAGTAATTGCAAAAGGGCTTAGGGGCTGTTCTCTTCAATGAAGGGAGAGAGATGCAGCCTGGCCAAACTCCAGTGCGTGTGGTTTTAAAGATCTTACTTGAGTTGTATTGTGTTGATGTGCAGTGTTAAAGAGCTGCCACTTCTGCACCCATGCCTGGCTGAGTTACAGGAACTATTTTCAGCATCTCTCTGCCAGAAATGACATCTCTCATGACTTTTATTGTGGAATGGGTGTATGTTCATAATCAGCCTGGAAAATCTGTTTCTGAGCTTAATTCTAAAGCCTCATCTTTGCTACAGAAACAACTGTACTCAGTAACACAGCTTTCCCTCCCTTTAGCAGCACAGGGAATGATTTGCTGTCCTGGGAAATTGGTCACAGCATAAGCCCGCAGGGTTTTGCAACATCAATGTTTGATGCCTTCCGTTTAAGTGCTGAACACAATGTACAAGCACAAGTGGACAGCCTGAACTGGAAACTCTTCTGTAGCCAGTCGTTTTGGGAACCCTGTAAGCCAATCAGTAGCTCAAACACAAATTTTATCGGTTCACAGTTGGAGACAAGGGGCTAATCCCAAGGTTAAAAACACTACAGAATTTGTCTCAATTCTTTCAATTCTTAAAGCTCACCTTGCAGGTTCCTACAAAAACAACTTGCTTGAGAAACATTTTATTTAAATGCCTTCACAAAACATCTTTCTGAACAGACCACCCAGGCTTTGCTCAGCTTTGCAAGGGCAAGGATGTCTGTCAGCTACCAGCCTAAGTTGAGGCAGATCAGCCATATGTGCATTGCACCATGGTTGTGGATGACCTTGCCATTATCAGAGGACACAGCTTTCTGCACTATATACGTAACGAAAACTGATGCTAGTTGTACCTCAGAGCTCTCTTAAAAGGAATTCCAAACTTCAGTCCTCCCAAGTTGCATGGGACAGTGTGTCCATGCAGAAGTCTGTCTCAGTCTGTACTTCTGCAAGCAGATAGACTTATACATGCAACGGAGCATCAGCAGTTGCCCTGTGGCAACGGTTCTAGCTGTTTCCTCAACAGGGAAGATGATTAAGGAAACAACTTGCCTAGAGAGGCTGCAATCTCCACCACCATCTAACCCATTCCTACATCTTGCCAAACATCTGGCAGGAATGAGTTAGAGAACCTTATTTCTGCATGAGGCAGTGGCAAGCTTAAAGGCATTCTGAAATATCTTCTAGTCCTGCCTATGATAGTTTGCTGTCTAAATCAAATTGTTTTGGGATCACACATTAGAAACATATTGATAGGGCTCTGCCATGCAGCTAATGACAAGACTGCCTGTGCCTCTTGAATCTTTCTACATGACCTAATTTCTACAGGATTTGTGTTTTTCACAATCATTCATGCATTTTACCTCCATAAAAGAATCCCCAGCTTATAGACAGGACATTTAAATATTTTTAATGTCCTTTTCCCCAGATCAGTAGAAAGCTGTGCCAAAACGGAAAGTAGTCTTAAGTCACAGGTTTAGCCTCCCTCCTTCCTTTGAACTGAAGAGCAGTGCTGTGCTTCGTGTTATCTTCAAGGCCAGCTGTTGCACAGGCAATAATCCCATCACCCTGGGTAACAGCAGCCCAGATAAACTACTGCCATTGCGCCCTATGGCTCTGCCACCAACACTAGGATGCTTCAGCATATTTGAGGCTTTTGTTATCAACTTTAGTACCCTCACAGGTTGACATCCCACAGAGCTGACAGAAATCCTCAATTTTCATGTTCACAACAAGCTTCAGAAGAGTTACACTTGAGACTGTCACTCTCCTGCACAGCTCCCTGCCTTGAGAACCAAGAAGTCTGAAAGCCAGAATCTGTTCCTGCAAGAAATTGGAATGGTCAACACCACAGCTGTAGGAGCACCTAAACTGTTTAGCTTGACTTCAGGGAATCATAGTCTAGCCCATTGCCTTCACATAACTGTACACCACTACCTTCTGTGCACATCCATGGAAATACGATGTACAGAAAAGCTATTTCTGTAATATTTTTATTAAAAATACAGTCCACAAAGCCGATTACCCGTAACCAGACATGACTTAAGAGTGTCTGGATTTCCCCCTTTGCTACCAGAGAGGGCAGTTCAGTACTGCAAAGCCATTCATTTAGCAGCAGAGAGCCTTTCACAAGTATCAGCATCCTCCCTTACACCAAGAGGCCTGATGCCTGCTCAGGACAGCCACAGCTCTGTCTGCTTCACAGGAACCATCTTCCAAAAGGACAATTTATTGGAAAACTAAAGCATCTTCACAGAAATGCATTACAGTGGCAGGAGCAAAGAGAATGGGCAATTTCCTACTTCTCCTCCTCATTTGAATGAGCACAGTAATTTTTCTTCCAGGGCCATGCAGAACTCAATTAGCCAAATAAAAACAGTGGTAGGTCATTTAGATTACATATATTTTAAAAAGCAGCAAACCTATCTTGAAGTACTGTATTCTAGTTAGAAACCACATCTATAGGATTTACTAGGAGCAGAAACTCATACCTCTTCCTTCTTACAGGCGCCACAGAACAAGTTCAGCATAAGATACTTGAAATTTGAGATTTTACTATGCAAACACACTTCCCCCCCCCTTAAAAAAATAGAATAGAGGAAGATAAAAACATCTTATTTATTAAATCAAATAGAAATGCAAAATATATTTCACATGCCTTACATGGAAAAGAGATGAATTTCCAAGACTTTAAAGCAAGACTGTGTCAGTTGACACGCAGGAAACAGGAACATTATAAACAGTTGCTAAGAGGAGGGAGGACTGGGGGGAGGTGACATGGGGATGATGGGCAGTTCCTCCCCAGTGTAAGAAAGCTCTCCTAAAAACAAGAATGGAGTTTATGCTGAGCAAGCATCACAAGCCTGAAATAAACTTTAAACATATACTTATTTTGGAGGAAGTTGTCTAAAGAAGTACAATTGGCTAATAACTAGTCAAAACAGTGGTCTAAATTATGTATACCAGACTCCTAGGAAGTGAACATGGGTTTATTTTTTGAACATAAGTAGGGACAGTAGGAGAATCAGAAACACCAAAAAAGCTTTTAAAATATGGATCAATCCACAGCCACATTCTGTGTGACTCTGCTATTAACATAAGGGAAAAAAATTTAAAAATAGAACTATTTTTATAATTTTTTTAATCATTTGTCATCCTCCAACTCTTCCACCCTCCTACACACAATTTCTCAGAAGCTGAAATGACACTCAACAGCAAATACAAAGCGCGCACCAATAGGATATTCCACAGTTTTTCTAAAGAGTCCATAGTCCAGCAATTGTAAAGTGATCTATGTGCAAAAAATAAACACAGGAAAGTTTCTTTAAGAAAAAAAAAAAAACCCAACACTTCCACTGCAGCCTTAACTGCTACTTTAAAAAAATTCTGAGGATTAGCACTAAATTTCCCGGTGGTGGACTGATTGCAAGTATTCTGCCAAACCTGTGACTTGGTTGTTGCGGAACTGTCAACATCCCAAGTTTACTACCTGCTGGCAAGTGGAAAACAGACTGTATCCCCCAAAGAAGGGGGAAAACCACTGTTCATAAACTGGTCTTCTGAGATACATAAACTTACAGTGCCAGGTGTGTATTCAGAGCCTACAGCTGAAAACAGTCCTCCCAGCATGACTAACAGTAAATGATTAACAATAAAATGTGCAAGATTAGGAAGAGCAGTATTTAAAATGTTCCTCACTGCTCAACGCTCCTAGGCCTAAACTATCCCCTTGTTAATAGTGGTGTAAGTCGGGGCAGCCCTGGTGAAGTTACAGTAGAAATCACTGTGTATGAGGATTTCTGTGTGAGAACAGTCTGTTTAACTACAGTCTAGTTCAGTCCTGACCACACTACAATAGGGAATTGTGTTTAAACCATGAGTAATCATGTAATCATCTCCCAGCATAGTACTTATTTTCTGCACACACGGAATATAAATGGTAAAGATTTACAACTGATGATTTTGCAGATTTAATGGACTATATTTCTTTAATGGTTCTGGCAATGCAAACTCAGTTAAAAAATAACCCCAAAAAAAAACAACAACAAAAAAAATCCCACGTTCACTGCTGTCTGCTTTTTTCTTTATTTGATGACTTATCTGGCACACAGTTAGGGTTTTCTAACAGTGCATAAATGTTCTAAAACATCAAATTACTAGGCCTGGGGTTAGGGTCCTATGCTTACAGTCCAGGTGTGGAAGACACCACAATAGGTGATAAAGTTAAATCACATTTGGGTAAATTGTACCTCTTATGTCTATGTCATTAGTCTAGTAAATGGAACAGACACATCAGTTCTTAAGCAAGGGCTGTGAAACAGAACAATCACAAACTCCTAAGAAATTTTCTAGATGAAAACTCAGACGAGGAGCAAAACATGAGCAGTAAAAGTCACTTGGTGTTTAATGACCTTCGAAGTCACCTTGCAAAACAGTTTAAATATCAAAACTATCCCCAACTTGAAAGCCAAGTGGCAGTATTCTCCCTTTTACCACCCGCTGCTTTGTAGGACAGAGAAGTGTTAGGGAAGCTGAGGGGGAAACCAGCTGCGGGAATGTGACCAGTCTTTGCCAGTGTAAAAGAGTAGCACACCAGACCACAGAGAAATCTCACCCAACAACATGAGACCTTGAGGATGAAGAATAAAGGCAAACACTTGGCCTGATGCAAACTACATACCTTAATGCAGGAAAATGGTAGTTCTGGTGCAGTTCAAAGCATGGCCAAATGGGTTTCATGTGCTGAGGATGGCTAAACGCTAACAACACATGTCAACATGTTTCAAGTGCTGTTAGAACCATACCATATATAACATTTATCCTTGTTTTTCCCCCCATAATGCACTAAAGAAAATCCAGACCTTAAGGAATAACTTGCATAGTAAGAAAAGGTCATCAATTTAATCATTTACTTTAAGCAGGCAAGCAAATTTGTAAACATTCAAAAGCGGCAGCATCCAAGTTACAAACAATTTAAGGAAAAAAGAATTGATATTATTAAGGTTCTTTATCCTCTCAAAAATTTTGGAAATTTTTTTTTAAAACACTGCAAACATTGACCACTTGGTTACACCTCTAATTCTGCTAGTAGTCCTGCCTTCCAAGGAATTCTGTTTTCTAAAACGCATGGTCTCACAATTGCCATCCTTTTTAGCTATTGCTGTTTGGAAATCAGCTACCAAGCATTTCACCTCAGCCTAAATCCCATTAGCAAAGGGAATACTTGTGTCTTGATTCAACACCTCTTTAACTTTTGAGGGCAAAGTGTCAAAGAGGTGATCTTCTACCACAAGCCCGCTTTTCCTGAGAAGCTGGCACTGCCCTAGTGTGGCTGGCAGATACTCCAAGCAGTTTCCCTTCAGTTCCAGATGAGTCAGCTGCAACAGTTGACTAACTTTATCTGGGATTGAGGTAATACAGTTTTGTCCCAGACTCAAAGTTCTCAATTTAACACATTTAAACAACTGTTTAGGCAAAGTGTCGACTTTGTTTCCTGTGATGTGGAAATGCTGCAGATTTTGAAGCAAACCTATTTCCGCTGGAATCACTGCAATTGAGTTGTAGCTTACATCTAAACATCTAAGTTTCTGTAAACTGAACACTGCGGCTGGTAAGGATTCGAGTTTGTTATTGGAGAGATAAAGAGACTCCAAATTCTTTATGTGGGTAATAGAGGAAGGAATGTTGACTATTTTATTGTGCCACAGCTTTAAACAAGTCAATCTTTTTAAGTGTTGGAAACTGATGATTTCTTCAATTGTGCGTATGCTATTTGACTTTAAATCCAGTTCCTGTAAGTTAGAGAGGCTGAAGATGGCATGTGGAATTCTCTCCAGTTCACAGTTCTGCAGTTCCAGCTCCGCAACATTAGTCATTTTCTTAAGGCTATTGAGTACCACAAGCTTAGTGCCATCATTAAGAATGACTAGCTTTGTCAGATGTGGTGCCACATCTGTGATATTGGGGGGAATTTTGGTCAAATTGCTCTTCACGTAGAGAATTTTAAGGTGTCTCAACTCTCTGAGAGATTCAAGCCCTATCATTTTATTGTTTTCAGAGTTCAAGTTGCCTATCAAGTACAATTCACGGAGGTTTTTGAGCAAATACACCCACGCAGGAATTTCTGCAACATCTGTGAATTTCACATGAAGGCATCTCAAGTGGTCCCGGAGGAAGCTGAAGGCAGTCTGCTCGACCTTTGCAGGGCAGTGGCACAGATGAAGTTCCTGAAGATTTGTCATCTGGGAAATTTTTGCTGGGATTTTCGCTTCAGGAATCAGCTCCAGTTTCAAAACATCCAGATCTGTCAGATCAAACACCGCATCGGGGACCCCCGAAAGCATGAAGAGATGCAGCTCTTGTTTGTCCTGGGCATTGCGAGAAACATGTTGCCGCAGCTTTTCAAAAGTCCATTCATGGTTTAAACTAATTTCCCGTAGTTTGTTCTCACTTACCTCTGATAAAAAGACACCAAATCGCTTAGAATACAGCTGGTCGTACTGATCTACCATATGCAAGAGAAATGCAAAATCATTTTTCACATCAGGGATATCACTAAAGCTACTCTCTTCTCTGACCTTTTCAAAGGAATATTCTTTTAAAGGTATTCGGAACAGCCAGAAAAGTGTGTAGAGGCAGATAAAACCATAGACACAAATGAGGGAAATATAGCTGATAAGCAGCTTTTTCAACATGTAAGCCATGTTGTGTGTACATTCAAACTGCGTGTAGCCAATCAGATGTTCCACTTTCGGGTTGCAGATGTGTTCAAAACTAATGGTGTTGACAAAGTTTGCGGTATAGCAGAGAATGAATACGAACTTGACAGTCTTGATGACAGTCTGGCCAACATAGAGCTTGTAGATCAGATCACTGTCCTCCACATGAGCCCGGAATTTACGGACTTTCTCAAACAGTGCTTTGGCTTGTTCTCCATCTTTCTTATCTAAAATTGTGACACTGGGAACCTCGATCATTGGTTTGTCTGCTGAAAATTTGAAACCAGACTTTGTTATCATGGGAGTGTTGGCGCTTGGGCTTCCCTCATCACTGCTTGTGGAAACATACTTCGGCAGGGACTGGGCACCAGTTAACCTCTGTTTGTTCTCCTCTGAGTCCTCACATGCCGTTTCAGACAATGCTTTTGTAGTCCAAGGGGACTCAAAGCACTTCCCTAATATAGACACAAAATGCTCAATTTTTGAGCAAGTCTTGGGATACTTGAACCAAAAATTGCTACTGACTATTAAAATTATAGTATGGATGAGAACAAGATAGGGAAAATACTTTGAATACCAAGGAAGAGCCAAATGATAGCACATCTGGTTAATAAATACATATTGCTGAAAATCCAAATTTGTTTTACGGCCTGAAGAATCTTTCTGCTCCTTCTTCAGCTCCGGGCCTGATTCAGTGGGTTGAAACTGAGAAGAGGTAGCTCTGCTCAGAAGTACATCAGGTGTTACAGTAGGGGCACTTCCAAAGGAAACCGTTCTCATCAATGCTTCTTCTCCTTGACCAGTGGTTGTTTCAACAGTGGTAAAGTCAGCCTTCCCTGACGTGCCAGGTTGTGCTTTTGAATTTACAGTAGACTGCAAAACTGGCAAGCAGACCACCTGGTCTTTGGTCAGCTGCATGGTTCCAGCAAAAATGGCAACCATTAACATAACAACAGCTAGATAATCCATAAATACATCCCACCATGGTTTCAAGATACGATAAGTTGGCTGGATGTCATTGAGTGATGCAACTTCTGCAAGGGTAAACATTCCTACAAGAGAAGAAAGACAAAAATCATTATTGCTGACTATTAAGTAGGTTATTTTACCATTTAATAGCAACCACATCACGACATATGGATCCTCAGAAGGTTCCAGTTTTCATTGTTTTGTTGCCTGTCATACACTGTCCCTCATTCCACTCAACACTGTTTCCTCAAAGGGTATGTACTGAAATGGTGCATTACTTCAGCATAAAACCAGAAGTCATCTTATTTCAGGCCAGATGATATTTACATCTTTGCCACTTCACAGTACAAGCACCAAGGCCTGTTCCGGGCAACTGAAATATCTGAATGGTGAAGTGCTGAGGCTGATACGCATAACACAAATAGTGACAATTGATTACACAGCATCAAATCCAGTTCTCTAAAAATGGCTGCTTAAGTCCAAACATGTGAAGTCCAGCACTAATACTTTGTAGTACCTTGCATTTAAACAAAATGGCATTTGTTAAATGTTTTGAACCTTGCTTATGACTTGTACAGTACATTTTAAGTCTCTTGTTACATTATGGGCAAGGTCTCTCATTTCATCTAACACAGTAACAGTCAATGTCTCCCACTCCTTGCTATTGAGCATCCACGTTGCTTACCAGATTGATTGGGTCCTCTGCCTTACGTACCACTGCACAAGTGAAAGTCTTGAAGTTACTACGTGACTACTTGGCACATTTTTTCCTAACCTGTTTGGAAGCTTTACAGTGAGAAACTGTTATCACCTATTCATTAGGCCAAATAGTACTGTATAATTTCTTCCCCCCCACAATTAATGAAGAAATAATCCTTTCTCAGAAAAACCCAGCTCAGCTAACAAAAAACCCTCTCAAACCACAACTCTTTCTTAAGATAATGAAGAAATTTTTATTTTTTTTTTTCCAAAATTATCATCAGAGCCTGGTGATTATCAGAAGCTGGTTAGTCCAGGTAGAACAGGAGCAGGCTGCGAGGCTTTCACTTTAAACATCCACACAATGTGAGGCATAGTAGCAAACTGATGGTGTGAGAATCCAAGCCTCTTTGCAGCTTTATTTAGTTTGTTTTGCCTTTTGTTTTAACAAAGTCTAGGGGACTCAACTTACCAGCTTTTTAAAAAATAAGCTTCCTGTGAATGCAGGATGTAGTAGAATCCTCTTTTGAACTTGTGGCCCAAATTTGCCATTTTTAAAGTAAAACACACAGCTTATGTACACACATGGAATGGGGAAAGAGACAGGATGTTCTTTATCACAGAGTTTGACTCCTCTTGGTTGGGAGAAGAATGGCTTAGCAGAGCACAGGGAGATCAAAGCAGGCACTATAAAGATACATCAGATTTATTAGCTGGTAGCATACCAATTTGTACAGGCCTGCACCTTACCAACCCTAAAGGACAGTGTCACAGGCAATGAATATACAATGTGATCATTTGATTATTTCTAGCCTACATTTTTCTGAAGAAGGTAACAGACATATACGCAGAACTCAAGTATCAGCTACTGCCTATATCGTCAAAGGCACGCATTGGTCCCTCTTTCCCCACACCAGCACACACAGCTCCCATGAGCTCGGTCTCCAGGAACAGCCAGCGGTTGCTGTCACAGAGGCCAGCACAGAGCTCACAATGAAAGCACCTCCTCCACCACAGGGAGGGATCCAGCCCCTGGCCTCTCACACTCTCCTCCCAGGAGCTTTTACCAGTTTTGTATACCTAGCCTGGGATTTGGTGAAGGCAGCCAGAGAGGAGAGGGTTTTATCTTGCTGCAGCACTCATCTCAGTTGGTGCTTTTGGCACAACTGCCAAAAAAATGTAAAAGTTAAGGCTCAGTTTCTCAAGGAAAGGGCAGAATGAACTTCAGTGCTATTTTCCAGTGGGCAAATGAATGTCAAATGCTCCTCCCTCATCAGTAACACAAGTTGTCTGTGTCTTAGAGTTCTCTCAGCTCCACAAGAGCCTCCTCCTGGCAGTATGGTTCCTGAGCATTTCCCCATAAACGTCCCCAGGCCTCTAGCTGCTATAGGAAGTGCTGAAGAACACGGACCAGTAAACCAGTAACACACCCCACAGCTATCAGAGGCTTACAGCACTTTACTAGAAGTTAGCTACAAACTCCCATTTTCCTTTTAAGTCTCCCAGTGCTTACCTACTACTTGCCCTAGAATTGCTACTTATGGCATTTAAATAACAACCATGTCCAAAAAATAGCATTAGTAATTTGTACTATGTGAACAGAGATAGAAAAGGACCTTCCTTACTCCTAAGGTGCAACTGCCATCTGCCCAGGACAGGAGAACCACAAAATAGCAGCAGAAGTTTGTGGGTTTTTTTTTCCCCCTTGTATGGACTTTTCCTTTCTTGGAAGATGTTTGGGAGGGATGCTTTCAGAGATCTCCAGGTTGCTTTCACTGTTTTCTCACCCACCCTGGCAGCCACAAGAACATCTCATCCACTAGGTTACTAGTGCAATAGTTGAATAGATGAGCACGGAACCAAAGATGTAGCAAGGACAAGTCACGCATGCTTACCACAACCCTGCTTTTGCACATAGAGCTATGCAATATGCGGAGGAGGCGGCAAGCCCAGGGATGGGAAGGAAGAATGAGACAACTGCTATAACAAACAGGGGTAGCTACTGCATGTTCCTCTGGGGCTAGCCTTTCCCTCAACTCTGCACTAGCTAATTATGTGGAAAGTTACTTCATTGTGGTTTGGGGCTCAACCTGCAGAATTCCTTTCACAGAATGAAGGTGATTTTTTTTTTTTGCTTCTGCCACGAGAACACTTGGATAACGCACCAAAACCAAGTGCTGCCAGATAGAGACTTAAAACAACTTAAAAAAAAAAAATCACCTCTACCAAACCTCTGCCTTGCGCACACAAAATTCTTTAAAAAAAGTTAAAAGATACAACATAGCCTATGTAATCCTCTTTGTGAGGCTGTAGGCAGCATGGTATAACAGGAGCTTTACACCGAGAAGTACCACATTCAATGCTCTGAACACGTCTTTTCTTTCAAGTTACTGATACTCACAGAAGAGCTTCTGTTTTGGCAGAGATTAGCAGTTATAAAACACAAAAACTCCTCTGTGGCATTACTGTCTAACACTGAAAGAGAGACAGACCTTTTTTGAGCTAGCAAAAAAAAAAAAAAAAAAAATCAATTCCAAGAGCCGAAAACAGGTCTCTGTCATCACAGATATTTCAATGGTCCGAGTCTCAAAAATCAAAACAAAAACCTATAAACCTACACACAGTATAAGACATACTCTAACTGATGGGCTGCAAATAAATTTGGTAATTTTCTCTGAAGTTCATCATTACATGTACTGGTGTTTGATTTTACTAAACTAATAAACACAAGTTAACTTTTATTTTATTTTTCCAGATGCTAAGAAATCAAACTATTAACAGGTACTCAGAACAACACGTCTTTACAGTACTGCAATGTTTTGGGGTTTTCTTTATTCTGCAGTTAAAATTTAAACTTCTTAAAGCTTTTTAAACCTGCTTTTAAAGCCACAGTATTCCTTGGAGTAGGTAGACAGTGTTTCATTGCTAATTTTCAACCTCCTTTTAAGGGTGCCAGAGGTTTCATTATAAGGTGTAATGGTGACACCCTAGTAAGGGAAGGAAAAGAAAAGAAAAAAAAGAGGAAAAAAAGAGTAAAAGCCAGTCTGTCTGACAGGCAGAGCCTGCAACTCCCGGCCATAGGTGGTCTCCCTGCAAGACCTGTGCATGCTCTATTTGCAACCCCGATGCAAAAAGTGTCTGTAAGCAGGTAGCTCAAACTGAAGAACAAAGTACTATGCAGCCAAAAAGCCAAAATATCTGATTTCTCATGGTGAAAATATGCACTTTTCAGCTCTTTTCAGGATTTGCAATGGCACTGAATGGACCTTGATGCTCAGCAGAACATGGGGGTTTTGACACACTAAGATCAAGACCCAAACTAGAAAACTGTGGTTCTTGAAATTTTTTTTAATTCCCAATACAGAATTTCAGGACAGTCTCCTTTTTAAAATAGCATATTTTAGTTTAGTTTTAATAAGCACAGATTTTAATTCTGCAGTCTGTGAATACTGCAATATTGCAGTATAATCTTTAGGGCTGCACAGCTATACAAATAAGGAAGACCTTTAATTTTAACAAATAATCCTTTTTTCCTCCGACACCCTTTGTCTCCAGTTCTGTAACCTGGATGACACTGTAGGATGGCATTAACCTCTCACAGTTCCAGCTGTTACCTCCAGTTATCAACTGGGTACATTTGCGCTCCTGATGAAAAAAACTAAAAAGTTCTTTAACCTTAACAAATGCAACTGTTACAAGAACAACTCTTTCTTTCTGCCTTCTAAGGAAAGAAAAAAAAAAACTTAGCACAGTACTATCTCCCTTTTCAATGTTAAGGTTATATGAAGCTCTGAAACTAAAACCACTTTATTTTGCAGTTATTTAAGTTACAGTGAAAACAGAATATAAAAAACCCACTGACAACGATAATACAATTGTTCTAAGCTACAGGCCCACATTAAATCAGCAAGGGTAACGAATAATTTCATAAATCATACTTCATACCCAATTATAATCCTTTCTTTAGTCTTAAAGAAAAGCTGTAATAGAAAGAGCTCAGAATGTGATTAACCTAGTGATTTTTTCCTGACATTTCACAACTATTAATGTTGAAATACAGAGTAGACATATTGGGGAGTTTTTGAAGAAACTATTCTAGCTTAAATACAGAAATTAGAGGAAAAGGAAGCAGCATATTGGTATGTCACTAATGTTTATTTACATCCTACTTCTTCCTGTACTCAGTGATAAAAACTACATCTGTCTGCCCCTGTAACTCACTAGCCCTCCTGATTTAAAAGCATATTCAAAGTTAAAGCAAATGCAAAGTTAAAACAAACAAACCCAGAATTGTAGCATATTAACCTCTTGTTTTACTTTCAGGTTCCCAAGACTCCAGACAAGCCCACTTTGTTTCAGGAAACAAAAAGATTGTTGAATTAGCCTTGTCACTGCAACTGGTCAAGAATTTATTTTAAAAACCCAACACCACCACCAAAATGAAAACAAAACAAAAATCAAAACCCCCAAACAACAACAAAAACCCCCACCATTTCTAGTTGAAAAGAAAAAATACTAGCATGAGCAAAATTGTTTTCCCCCTTCCCACAGGAAATTAAGGAGAAGAAAAGTTTTCCCATAACTAAAAGGCTTTGCTAACTTGCTTTTGGTCAAGTGACCATAGGTTTAAATTTTTTTCCACTGTATATTTTACTCTTTTCCACCAACCATTTTGACTTCCCTTTTTTTTTTTTTTAACTTCTGCAATATCCTATTAAGGCAGGCAATTAGACCTTAATGTGATAAGAATGGATTATGAGATTCCTCTTAGCCAGGATGCTGAGAATACAAAATTGTTCCACAGACGATCTGCAAAGATCAAAAAGATGCACCTTTTTCCGCCCCCCCCCCGTGGCCCGTCCCGC
>JAVSBS010004703.1:45587-65994 GCA_033124195.1 Coracias cyanogaster
GTTACTTCAATTGTTTCTTATGTGTCACTGTATTAAACCCTCCTTACCTCAACTCAAAAAGGCATTTTGAAACTCTTTTCTGTCTGTGGCAGAGGGCAGCGGCAGAGGGCAGCGGCAGAGGGCAGCGGCAGAGGGCAGCGGCAGAGGGCAGCGGCAGAGGGCAGCGGCAGTCACGTGGCTCGGGTGCCACGGCTTTACTAAACCACATGTTCCCTCACTGTTACAAATGGGTGTCCTCTTTACAACTGCCTGATTTCAACTCCCAGACAACAGTTCTGCGTTATGCTTGTTTCTGTTTTCAGCCTCCAGCCTGTTCTCCCTCAGAGGGTGCTTCCTGCCAATTACCATGTCACCCCATTTATCTATCAAGAAACAACAGGTTCAGCATCAGAATGAGCTGTTCATGCTCTCCTTGTGGTACCAGAACACTACTCAGCCTTCAAATATCTCCTCTGACTTTTCTGAACTCACTCCCATTTTCAACAAGCTGCCCACAGCCCCAGAACCATACACAATTCACCTTCTTTTACCCATTCTCCCTCCAATTTATACAACTTTGCTGCCCTGCAAGAGGCTAGTCATGTCCAGTTGTTTACTCACTGTATCCCTCTCCTCAAGCTCCTATTGTCACTACGTTGAAGTATAACACCTGCAGGCCTCATGATGTTACATCAGACCATATTAAAATGCATTTTTGATTGATATAGCTCACCAGGACACCCAGATTACTCTGTACAAGCTGCCTTGTCCTTGCTTACCATGCTGCCTAGCATGATATGGCCTGCTAACTGTAGCAGTACAGAACATGTCCTTTTCTCAAGTTACTAGATGAAAAGGTTCAATGGCATCTGGCCTTATCTCAATCCTTAGAACAGATTTCTAGAAGCATTCCCATTTGATAATGATTCACCACCAATGACTAACTTCTAAACATCAGTTAGTCAGTTCTTTAATTCATTCACTTTTACAATACCACATAGTACTAATGTGTCAGGACAGAAGTCCCAAAGGGGTATGTCAAAGTCCTAACTGACTACCTCTGCTGTTGCTGAAAAAGGGAACTACAGGCAGCACTTGGAAGGAGCTAGGGAGTAGCACAGAACTGCAAGGCTTAGACTGTTTCCCTGCCACTCTACTACATCTCATGTAGGTTCCTCTCAAGTAAAATTTAAGTTTCCAGCCTGTCACCATGTTTGTTAACAGAGCTCCCTTGAAGTGATATAGACTGATATTAGTCTAATGTTTTATTAAGTGAATATTGCATTAACTTTTCCAATATTTTGATGAGGATTAATGTCAAACTAGCTGGAATACGGCTAAATCAGTCACCCACCCTTTCCTTTGTCTACTCCAGCACAGTTAAGACCTTCAATACCAACAGTTATTAAAAATTGCCTGCAGACTTCTCAGCAAGCTCTTTACAACAACCAAGTCATAGCAATGCTGATTTACATATGTCTATTCCTAGAAGGTAATAAATCTTTATTCATTAAGATGAATTTAATTATCTGTTGGGATGGCATTCATGGTATCACATTCCGCACGTTCCTAAATATGGAACTGTATTAACAAATATTTCTACTTTTCTTGCATGAGCTACTTTATTATCTGCATCTAGTAACTGGAATTGTTTTCTAACATACTTCAGCTGTAGGACATATGCAAAGTTAATTCTGTAACTTACTCCCTAACTTCTAACATGCGCTAATTCTCATGTATCCATTGTCCCCTTAATTACTGTATTTTGCTTTGAACTTTCTAGATGTGTCCCAAAGCCAGAAGGCTGTTAGCGTAGTAGTTGTCTTTTTTTCTTTAAACCAGAATCTCAGCTTTTGGGCTGTTTCACATCTTCTTACAGAGATCGGTTTCTATTCACATTTTTGTTCCACCAATAACAAAATTCTGTGATAACAAATATGTTTTTCTGAAGCATTAAGTATCATTTCTTTGGGGCTGCTGTTTGTCCATCCTGTACATAACTGGGTCACACTCTGCAGTCCCATGGCAACCACCAGCTTCCAGTTGTGTGATACTAAAGTCCACATTAGCTGTCTCAGCTGAAGAGCTGAAACAAGAGCTGACTTGCAATGGGCTGAATGTCCAAGGCACTGAAGACCTTCCCATAATGCCAACAGCACCTCAGAAGCAACAAAACAGAGTGCATAAAGGGAAACAAATATGTCTGTTTGCTGATTAGCCATTTCAGGCATGTCCAGAAAGCATTTTAAAAAAAATAATCTATATTAATTCCTTCACTGTACAGGTAAGACATTTACCAAGTCACCAACTTGGTGAGTTAAGCAGACTGGAAAATGAATACATTTGGGCTCCTCCTCATCAGCCTGACCCTTACGCAGGTTAACAGCTTCTGCATACTACCAGCCATCTGCTGCTTGTTTGATGAACAAGGCAAAATGAACCAACCTCAGTCCAATCTCAGCGTGCCACTGCCACAGAAACTGCAGTGCTCCTCAGCAGTCTCACCAGAGAAGGAAAGTGCATGTGCTTTGCACTGCTTTAAGCGTACATACAACATTCCTTATCTGCCCAAGGTGGAAGCATCTATGTTCTACCTGGATTTGCACAGGCAGTCAGTTGAACTTTAGTACAGTATGAGTCCTTAGCCTCTAGGACCAAGTCTTTCACAGGGCAGTCAAACAACATACTCAGCAAGAAAACCACATTTCATTTTATAATTTCCACAACATTAGGAAAAAGATTCAGAACCTTCCAGCTCCACAACTTTACTTAAATAAACATACTATTCATACACAGTGTAATGTTAAGTATCCTAGAAGTATGGTGGTAGCAGTTTACAGATGTAATTCTGCAGTTTAAACACACATGGACTGCCATATAATCAGGAGTCCCACATGGCTCATGAAGTACATACTTGCATGCATTTAGAGTAGAAATTCCTTATGATGTTTAGCAAGAGTCTGAATTCAGTAGCTGAAAAGGAAATAATCTGGCTTCTCACCGTACATCAGCCACAGCAAAACAACTTACTTCGCACAACCAAAAATAACTAAGGAAAAATACAGACAGTAGTTTGGCCATTTCTCTTCTTATTAAAACAGTAACATGGGAAGGAAAGTGAAGGAGGCAGGGAAAGACTGTAACAGTACACTAAAAAGCAAAATGGAGAGCCCAACTGCAACAAATTCCCCCTAAATTAGGCAGAAAATATTAAAAAACACCAGTCTGCACAGAGAGTTCGGGCTGAAGTGTACACTCTCTGTGCTGGATTCCTCTGTCGCCTCCTCTCAGGCTGAGGCAAACATAACTATGCAGGTTACCAAAAGCTTCAGATACTAAAAACCTTTTTCTACTATCTAAATTTTGCCAAAGCTCTCTGCTTCATACACATATCTAAAAAAGCTTTGTATGGGATGGAAAGAATCTCAGCTTGGGCTGCAAGTCTAAGATTTGCTGGAAGGGCTCATATCCCTCTAACTTCCTTCGCCCTACTCCCCATCAGCTTAGAAAACTCAAAAGAAATGAGCAGCTTTACCCACCTAAGAAGTGCATTCAATTCACTATAAAAAAATTAAATATGTGAACTAGAAGTTTCTAGTGAAACTGTCATCACACAGTTAACGACAGCTTTAAGATGCTATTACAGTGTTTCAAAGGTCTATCCAAAGACTAAAATCAGTTCACATTCCTCCCAATTTCTGCTTAAGGTTAGCAGAGTCTGAAGGAGTTCCTCCAATATTAAATTCAGATGAAAGTACAGAGTGACTTTAAAATACAAGTGCTATTCCTGACTACTAATACATCTGCATCCACATAAACCCTCCCAAATCCTTAAGAACAGCCTTCCTATACAACATAATCCACTTTGAGGCTTTGTCTGCATAAGGCACTTTGGATTACTTCTTAAGAGACGAAAACCATACAAATTTAAAAATTGATTAAACTGCTTGACACCCTCTTTACATGGTCTTTACCAGAATCAGAGTGACTCTTAATTATTCCACCCGAGATGTAGGGCAGTTGAAGCAATTCACTTTAAATTTACATCTTCAACTGACTCAATTTCTCAATGGCATGTGAAGACAAGCCCTTAACTCCAGAACCACACACGGGATTTACTTGGGAGTAAATGTCCAAACTGTGTCCCTCAGGAGACAGGCCCCAAACAACAGAACACATCAGGATGCTGGTTCAACACCAAACCATTCTAAGAAGAATGCAAGAAACCACACAATCAAAAAAGCGCTAATTCTGGTAAGTAAATTAGTGACTGTGTATTTGCCAGGTTAATTTTAGAGAACCATTTCCAACAGGCACCTAGCCTTAGTTTGAAAAGCCTCTTATTCTGAAAGAATTTTCCAAGACTCCTCTCCATTCTCTCCCTCCCTGTGCCTACCATTTCTCCACAAGCCACAGTCCCCAGCTGCTCTTTCCCAAACCCAACAGCTGACACAAGGGGCACAATCTACCACAAAAGGTGACAGCCCCTTGTAAGATTTGAAGCATCACCTGAATACAAGGCAGAGCAGCCTGGAACAGGAATTGCAGGTTCAGATCCAGCAGAGAGGTGCCTTGACTTTGGATGCTCCCTCCCCCACAGCTAGGCTCTCATTGTTTTTTCCTGGGGATACATTTTTACGTCTGAGCCGGCCTGCTGCAGATACAGATCTGCTTTGCTCATCCCACAGTTCTCTGTCACTGACAAAAAATAGCTCTGGAGAGAGAGGAGTAGGTTTTCAGCTGTTTTCTTCTACAGTCCTCTCTAGCTGTTTCTTCTTTGTCCTCTCCTTCCAGCTTTTATACCTTGCAATAAGGAAGAAGCCATTTTCTTATGGTCATGGCTTGATGTCAGAAACTGTTTTCTTACTCTATGGAGCCAGTAAATTCCCAGATCTACCTTTAAAACGAATTTAATAGTAACCATAATGTTCCAGCAGCACCCTCAATAACATCACCAGCAGGCTTTTCATGGAAGAGCTGAAAGAAGCTGGCATCTTACTTGTTTTCTTACTAAAGGCAGCTCAGAGAAGCAGCTGGAACCAAACGGGAGTAGTCCGGATAGGTGCTTCTACTAGGCACCACTGGTACTCTACAAGGCTCAAAAGAACCACAGGAGAGGGACATTTTTCTAGACAGGATCAAAACTTGATGGCTGGGAAGCATGTAATACACTATTCTTCATTTTTCTCATAAGCGGTAACTTTATTCTTCCTGCAACGTTGATCGACATTTGATCCTGTTATGAACAATTCTGAGGCCTCCCCCGCAGAGCATCTAAGCTGCATCACATTAAAGCTGTTCCTTTCTCCTTGCCTCTAGCATATTCCTAACATGTAAACAACTCTGCTGTGCACACAAGCAAAGGCACAGCTAGCTAGTGAAAGCTGCAGCACTATGAGCACTACAGGAACCCATCCAATCCCAATAACCTATTATTTTCACAGGGTACTGTATTTATTAACTAGGAGCCAACTGCTATTAATGCAAATGTACATGTGAAAAATGATCCCATTAGAAAAGCTGGAAGAATATTACAGAGTATTATTTTTCATGGATAGTCATATTTTACTGGCTTTGTTACCTCCCCATAACCCAAATATACAAGAGAAGTCAGTCTGAATGATGGAAGAATTGTGACAAGACTAGGGGAAAGGTAAGCGTCAAAAAAACCAAGCAGCTACTGTCTGAGGATTTGTCAGTCGATGTGACACCATATGACAAGTAACGTTCTTGTGGCCAAGCCTGAAAACCTATAGGGTCTATTTCCAGTTCATCTTAGAAAACAAACAAAAACCCAATCTCACTTTTCACCTATTCAGCACTGAAGTAATTAGCAGGAGATACACTCTTACAAAAAGTTAACAAAGTTTAATGCAAAAGCCTTGCCAAGCCACATATTTTGTGTATGTTAAGTCTGGCTTTACAGGCTCTGGGGCCAAGCCTGCCAGGCAAGCCCTGCTCCTTGAGGCAAGTTTCAACAGCCAGATCACTCGCTCTGCCACAGAATCCCCTTACAGAGCCATTGCTCAACCCACAAATCTCTCTCCACAGACAATTCTGCAAGTATGAAAACTACGATCTGGAGGAAACACAGGTCATCTCCGGCACCTATTTCATCTATCCAGGGGTTCTGCAGTGATCCCACAGGAAAATAAAATTTAACTGCAACTACTTCTGTTTAGAGCCTTCTCTGCATTTGGAGGCTTCCAATGGCAGGAATCCAGAGCAAAGCAGCTCTGGAGTTCTGAATCAAATACAGCTTCAATACCAGGCAGGACCTAGAGCAGGCCAGGGTGCCTTGGGACATTTCCTTCTGACCAGTGCAGTTGCACAATTTTTTGCCTCTTAGGTTAAAACAGAGCCCAAACTGGAGCAAATCAGTCATGTCCCAACACCCACTAGCTTCCTTTGGACTCACTTCATACATTCAAAAATGTCAGACTACAAATTCCAGACCCTACTGCTTCTTTCCATGACGAAGTATCACTCTGGTCATATATATCCTTCTCCTCTCCCACTTCTTGGCAAATTCCACTGTCCATACTGCACCAGACCAAGTTTTAGGTACTTGAAGCCATGAAATCACCCACTTGTGCCTGGCAGCCCTCAAGAGCAAACTGCTTTCCTATCCTCCTCTCTCTACAACCCAGCAGGTGAACACCCAAACCAATCCTGCACATTACCCAAAGAGATTTTACTGTAATAAAACAAGCATTCAAGGGGGTCTGGTTTTATAAATAAAATTGCATATCCTTCCCTGCAGCTAAAATTTCTTCATCATCCCCATGTTTGCCACTTTCAATCCTTTTACACAAATTAAAGAAAAAATACTTCCCCTTTCATATTTTGTGCCTAGGCAAAGGAGTGTTTTATTACAAAGGTAAAAAAACCCTCTTTTTACAAAACTAACTAGAGTTTAACTCCAATGCTATCCTTGCAAAGCAGTCCCACACACTTCTTCCACTCTAAAAACCCTGCTCATGGTAACTCTACACCACACAAACACTATAAAGAATTTATACAGCAGCGCAACTAAATCTTAACTTCTGACTAAGGTAAATTAAAGCTCATGGCTAAAGCAGGCCAAAGTGTATCACTATCTGCAAGCTGGAAAATTCAGACAACTCTTCACAGACTCAGGCCTTGAAAAGTGCAAGGTTCAGTGGCTGCACCCTATGTATCTGACAAAATGCCATGTCACAAACACCAACACCAGAAGGTTGTAGCTACATCTCAGAGCCAAATATCTGACAGCCACCTCCTTTTTAGAAGGGCCTGACCAGAAGACTATAGCTGAGCCATAACTCGGGATTTAATGACTAAGGAGACCACTGAACTGAAAATGTGAAGTATTTCAGGCTTAAATTATGAATTATAGCGACAGCTTAAGTTAAAATGATTACATATTTTCATTCACCTTTTATACTTATAAATAAATGAAAATGAAAGAAAGGTTGGACTGTGGTGTTTGTTGTTTTTTTTTTTTAACATTGTCAGCAAACAAATTACATATATTCACTATGTACTCAACATTCAGATTCAGTACCAAAAATTCCCAGGACTGCACATAGCATGGTTTCAATTAATAAACAGACAAAACCTAGTTTGTTACCTCTTCTAGGATCAGAGCTGCACAACCTACCTTATATCAAGGATCTGCCCCAGACACGAGCACTCAAGAGGGTATCAATTTATACCTTAGATGATTTCAAAAGGCTGCTGAAGCTTTCATGCCTTTCACGTATTGGTTTTGACAGACTCCATCTTTGGCATACTGCAGTTGAAAAACTCTTCAAATAAAGATTATTCATGCTAATTTAACTGAATTCAAAGGGCCAATTTTAAGTTACCCCTTCAGGGTCACACTGCAGTCTGCAGCATTCTCCACTTTTACCACAATCCCAGCATAAAGGCAAGGAGGAACCATGGACCTAGGGTTTCCTGTTAGACACCCAACTCAAACACAAATCTGTAGAAATATAAGGCCTTGACAGATAAATGCCTATTGAGGAAAAGCAAATTAACCTGTACGCAAGAGCGTGCAAACACTGAAAACTGGCATACTTTTACCCATGAACCACTTAGTACACCAGCGCAAGTTATGAAGCAAGTATAATTAACCCTAACAGTCACAGCAAAATAATGGAAACATTTGGCTCTTTCAAAGTGCTGTAACCTCATTGAAACAGTTGAGGCAAATTTGACATTTATATCTCTATAACACGTAAGCCAAAGCAAAGAAAAAGCAACAATTGCAGTTCAGGGAAAGACATCAAAACAAATATGTCCATAGTACTCAAATGCTAAACTACATGTGGGAATCTGATAATCTTTTGAATGGCTGAAAGCTGGGACACAAAGGAAGGGGATTCTTGGTTATAAATTAATTATTAATCAAGCTTTTCAGCCATCAAATCCCTGCAATGAGTCATCCATTTTCTTTACCAAAGTCTAAATTGTTATGAGAAGACTGCAATTCCACTGGAACATTACCCTCCTGAGTGCAATACTTAACCCTGCATATGAGAATGGATTTTAGAAGGTTCTTTCCTCTCTGCCACAAAAAGATCATGTTCTCACTGAACCTGAAAAGAAAATTCACAAAAGAAATCCCATAAGGCAAAACAGTATTTAGAGTTTTTACATCGAGAGAAACAAACTACAAGAAAGCCCACCTCAGTTATTCATGACAAAGATGGTGGTGATGGTATGGTACTGCAATGAGAGAATTCACATCATCAGAAATCCTCAATAATTAAGCCACTAAACAATCCTGTTCTTTTACAGTTATAATGACGGTTCCTGCTGTCTGTAAAGGCATTTAGTTTTATGGAAGCATGGCTTGATAGAGGCTGCTTTTTAAGCTTACAAAATTTAAAAAACTTTATCTTATACTCCACATCCATATAAACCTCTTTTCAGAGTTAACAGCTCTGTTAAATAAACTAAGCTGCAAGACTGGAGCTCAGCTGGCAATACCTATGTACAGCACTTGCTCTTTTCCTGCACTAAAATTATATCAGAACATTACAATACATTTGCATATCTGCCACACATGCAACTTTTTGCCAGCAGTAACAAAACCATGACATCAAGGCTTAGAAAACATACCAGACAGAGATAGAACGAGAGGGTGGAGTTTCCTGCAGAAACACCTAGACTGAAGTCCAGCAGCTCCCAGGGAAGGTGCTGCCTTTCTACCAGCCCAGTGCCTTTGTATCAGGCTCCCACTTACCAGTGTCAAATGTGAAACTCCACCCAGGAAATGAAAAGCTTCCTATTGTTTCTCCCCTTTCTCCACAGCCTCATGGCTACTATCAGGAAGCTATCTATCCAGGCTACTATCACTCCAACCATTTTTCACTTTTACTATGTTCAGCTGAAGCTACCCTAGAATAGGGGGAACAGGAAAAAGAAGTCTCTGCTAGGTCATTTTTCCCATAGCCTTTCCCATATGGTTTTCCTGGGAATATGTCTAGTGGCAGCCCACACTGCTGCCCTTGATTTTAATCATGCAGAAGTAACACGAAATTCACATGACTCTTGTCAGCTTTCCAGCCACACAAGTTTTGCAAAAACATCAATTAAAACAATCAGACCTTCCAACTTCAAGCTAGCAAAGCTATGAAAAAATTACAGGTAGCAGACCTCCAGAAAGTTTGATTTATACATTGGTGCACAGTTATTTTCAGAAAAGCTTTTAGTTAAAAAGTAAAAATGACAAGAGTGCTGAAGATTTCTGGCACCTTATCTCCTCCTAAGCTGCCAGTTAAAAAAGGAAATAAAATTAATTGAACCAAGGAAAAGGAAGTAATAAAAAGTTACTATCAATCACAGGAAAATACCTGACCTGCCATGAACAAACTGTTACTAGGGTGTGAGAGAGTACATTTAAGTGATTTTGAAAGTCAATAGTGGAATCTAGTGTCATAATTCAAGGTGTGCTACCTATTAGAAATTGTAACTTAAATGCTACATACAATACAGTGTAACTTGAATGCTTGAATTGTACAGAGCCATAGCCTTCCCTTCAATTCTTTCCAGTGGCTCATTCTTCCCAGTCCCACCCTACCACAGCATCCCAATAGCAAAACTCAGTTAAAATGCAAGTAAAACAAGTCAATCTGAAACTCAGGAAAGTCTCAAATACTGTGTAGGAAAAATTGAGAACAAGACCATACAAGTAAGACAGTGTAACAAACTAAATACAATACCCTCCAAATAATTAATAATTATTTATTAATTATGTTAGGACAGCTGCAGGGAAACTGCCTCTGTACAATAACTTGATGAAGACCCAACTAGAAAAATTAAATAATAAAAAATTACATTTCCTAGTATTACATCAGGCCAAGTACACATCATGCACATGAGGATAAGATACTACTCTAAGAAGCAGGCTTTCAGCACACTTAAAATCTAAATTACCATGGATTAGGGAAATGCAGACCTGCATAAAAGGAAGGCCAGCTCTGCTTACAAAATAGCAGTGAGTCAGCTCCCAAGAACTGGTCTACGACTACTCTGAAAACAAGATGCACATTCCTTACATGCCCTCCGGTTGTACAGAATGAAAACAAGTCCATCCCCTAACTACACTTTCAATATAGTAGATGATATTCCAAAAAAGTTGTCAAGAAACAGCAGCAACATTGGTTCACCCATTCATCTTCAGAAAACATTTTCAACCAGTTCTGATCCACAGACTTTTAACCCTATTTGGTGCATTTTATACGGAAGAAACTCATAACCCTAGCCTCAGATCAATCAGAAACAGCTTATCTTGGGGATACCTCCAACTCTAAAAGGTCATTGAGTTATTTTTAAGAGACTCTCTTTCTAAAATGCCATGACCCTTTACCCTGCATAATTCCATCATCTGTGACTATCCTGAAAGCCAAGAATATGCTCCAAGGCCTTTTATGACAAGCTGTGAAATACAGCCCTTTAACATTATAAGGAACACCAAGTAACATGGCTACTCTGAGCATTTATTTGGAGATGACAACCATATTTGTCCTCATTCAAAAATCAAAAGATAGCTACTGGGTTTTTATAACCCATCTGCCTCTTAGCAAGTGCCCTTGGCTGCAAGTAGCATTCTCCTTGACCACATTATAGCTCATCTTGTTGTTTATGGATTATTTGGGGCTTTCTGGTCTTCTGCTCTTTTGTTGTTGCTGTTGTTGTTTTCAGACATTATTGGTGATGAGGGCTTTTCTTGGTATTATTTCTGGAAAAAAAAACCCAACAACAACAACAAACCCTCAAAGAATTACTGAACACACATGCTGGGGCAGGGCCGGGGTGGGGTGGGGGGGAATAAGTCAAATAAGTCAGCTCTATCAATATTACTTTGCTGACAAGAATTAAAACAAGGTGGTGGCAACTGAGTATCATGCTCATATACACCAAGTGGAAGCACTCCATCCAACCCCTCCCAAAAGAACAGAAAACTTGAAACTGGCTTATTTCAGGGAAAGGATTAAAGGTTGTTTTTACAGGTGTTGTTCTTGCACACTGAATCCCTCTGCCAGACAGTACAGTTTATCATTGCTAAACACTTATATTGCAAAGTACCCAGGGGCCTGAAGTAGGTCAGGGCCTCAGCACACAAGGTACAGAGTATACACATAATGCTTGACAGCCCTTGCCTCATATTTTTCTATTCCAAATGTTTGTCTTCTCACTAACACAGTTATGTGAGCAACCTACGCAAGCAAAAAACTCCGTGACACTGCAAAAAAAAACAGCTGAGTTCCACCAGTGATGCCTGTAAGTGCTATCCAACATACAAGGAAAACAGAAGTAACTCTACCCCTCGTTAGGATATTACATATAAGGATCTAGCTAAATGCCAAAGCAAAACAGGCTTGGGGCTTTTTAGGTTGGCATAGCTCCAGCTATTACAACAAAGACAGAAGTGGCTGTTGAAATAAGCTCTGGTAAAATGTTTATGGATAAGAGCTCCAATTCTCGTCTTCCCATCCCCTACAACTTAGACATACCCTTTTAGTGAAGGGAAGAGTTTCCCAGTTGTTGCCTTGAAACTGAATCCTGGTTGAGACAGAGCAGGGGTGTAAAATCAAACCAAAGAAAATTTACATGAGCAGCAGCGAGAGAAACTACAGAGTGCTTTAAAACACATTTGCATATTTTAAATTAGCTGCATTAACAATTGACAAATATGCCATAAATCTTAAATCACACTTAACAAGATGATGGGAGTTCTTGGCTACCTGATTATTTTGCCAAGCTGACAGCCAATTATGCCAGATTGTCTCAGTCTAAATACACATACCAGGATGGCATCCTCCAGAGGCAGAGCAATACATTCCCATAATTTAAACAAGCTTTTTGCTCCACACTGATGTTCCTTCTGATAACCCCTTCCTCCACAACTACCCACCTCTGCCTGCCCAAGCATCCATCCATATCCTCCAGAGCTTCCCTGCAGCTCCTCAGTGATGGTCCCTGCAGGGCCTTCAGGTTCCCCTTTGGCACACAGTAGGTCTCTTGTGTTGGTTGGGGAGCTGGCTGGAACTAGCCATGACCAGCACAGGGCAGCCCTGGTTGCCAACACCATGCCAACCACAACCAATACCAATGTTGATACAACTTGATATGGGATCAGGCAGACCTGAAGGGAGCCCCTGCAGAAGGATACCTCAGTTGGAAGTTAGAAGTCGGTCTGCAAGTGAACATCCAAGAAAGTCTGCTATTTGCAATATATTTTTAACCAGCACAACCTCCCCCAGAGGATGAGGAATGCTGTGAAACACGCAGCTCTTCAGGATATCCATCTTTCATCTGCCCTTTGGTAGTCATTGTAAAAAACTGCTTTTTATTTTGTCAAAAAATTATTTTACTTTCATAAGGGAACTACTGTCGGTCTCACCCTCCACCTGTGCTACAAGCCTACACAGCTCAAACAAAATACAAGGGACCATTGGCACAAGCTACATCTGGCACTCACTCCACGAACAGATCAGACCAAGGCAACAGGTTACCTCCTAATATTAAGTTGGGTATCAACATTTTTTTTTTTTGTAATTAACTCAAGGAGGCAAATCTGTCAGATTTAGGTCTGTTCAGATCTAGGTCTGAAGAACAAACTCTGTCTTACAACCAGACAAAGGAGCTACATACCAAAACACCAGTAAAGCAGGGGAAAAAAGAAATTAAAAACATAACCAAGCAAATCCACACTTCCTTGGGTCCCTTCATTCTGTGACTAGCAGATGAAGCACCACATGCCAGCCCCATGGACCAGGTACAGAAAGCAGTTTGGAGAGCAAGGGCTGTTTCCCCTGTGCATGTGTGCGCTTCAGTATCAGCAGCAGTAAGTAGTTTATTAATTGACAGATACATTTAATTTATTTAAATTCCCCACAAAGTGGTAAACTGGTTTTTGCTTTCAACAATGTTATTGCCAAGGCTGCCTCAAGGCAGAAGTAAATTTTTCCTTAGGTGCAGGCAGATGTCATTTTGACTTATGCTCCCATTAAAGAGGTTTCCAGGTACACACACACTCATACACAGTCTCCACCAGAGCAACCAGACCAGAACACTTGCACAGGAAAGCCCTTAGCCACACTCTAGTTTTTGCTGATTTAGATGTACCAGCCAAGATTTTTTTTTTCTTGCTTCCCAACTATGCCAGCAAAAACTTGACTGCAGAAGCCCTTCCAGTGGCTGCAAAATTTTTCTTCCTGCATAAACTGTTCCTCTTATAGGACCCAGTTTAAGCAGCACCAGTGGAAAAATTCCTCTTGTAGCCATAGGAGCACCTCAGGAAGAAGTAGCGAGACCAGGTAACAAAAGCATACGCACAGGAGTGAAGGCAAAGAAAAATACTGCATCAGTCGACAGGAAAAGGGAGGAAGCAGTAACTGTCATCTCATCAGGTTTGTGTCAGCAGAAACTAAACCGCAAAGTCACAACTCTACTACAAGAAGTAACAGCAGTAAAATTCTGCACACAGGTCAGACTGACCAGCTTTACTATGACAGAAATGGCATTTCATTTTCTTATTGGAAAGGTGTGTCATGTTTTTTGTGTAATGTATAAACCTGAGAAACGAACAGACTGCCTGAAAAACATGTAAGTGCAAGCCATTCCATTTATGTCAAGTAGATGCTACTCCTGTTTCCCCCCAAAATAAGACTGTCATTTGGGTTAACTGTTTCACTACTGAGAAGATGCATATCCTATACATTATCTCTGAAGACATACATTATCTTTCTTACAAGGAAAGGCTGAAAAGCTGGGTCTGTTAAGCCTGGAGAAGAGAAGACAGAGGGAATCTTATCAATGCTTGTAAACATCTGAAGGGTGGCTGTCAAGAGGATAGGGCCAGTCTCTTTTCAGTGGTGCCCGGTAATAGGACAAGAGGCAACAGGCACAAACTGGAACACAGGAAGTTCCACCTAAATGTAAGGAAAAACCTCTTTACTGTGAGGCTGATGGAACAGTGGAACAGGCTGCCCAAAGAGGTTGTGGAGTCTCCTTCTCTGGAGACGTTCCAAACTCACCTGGATGTATTCCTGGGCAACCTGCTCTAGCTGAAACTGCTTTAGCAGGAGGGTTGGACTAGACGATCTCCAGAGGTCCCTTACAACCCCTACCATTCTGTTACTCTGTCTCTAACATCTATCTAACATCTCCAAACTATCTGTAAAAGCCTCTTATGAGTAAAACCACCCACCTATTTCCCCATTCAGGAGCAAACAAACTCTCTACTCTTCCTAACGGGCATCCTTACAATACAGACTCATCCTGACTACATGAAAAGCACTCAATATTAAGGACAGAGAGAGAAGTATGGGTTAGAAAGCGAAATTTAAGACAGATTCTGTTCAGTTATAAAAACTGTCCTGTGTTTCTACTCAAATAGAAATCTTCTCTGTCACTTTTTTTTTTAAAACCCAGATTTGCTGCAGGTTATCCAGCCTGCCTTGTCATCAGTAAGGCTTGACTGATGAATTTAGGTCAGCTTGTCTGTGGAGTATATAAGGTCTTGCACACAGCCATGAATTTCCTAGTAATGTTCCAATAATCCCTCTTCATCCTGCCAAGCAGCTATTTTACTAGTAGCTGCTATCTTTTCCCTAACTCCCCAACAAAGCCTCTCCACAGGAGGGATGTTTCCGGGTGAATGAGCCACTATCTCTTCCTTGGGAAGCAGGATGCTGGTTGTTGAATTAAATAAATGCTGATTCTTATTTCCCAAGACAAAAAAAGTGAAGAATTCCCAATGCATGTTAGAAAGCAACTTCCCTTTTTTAACCATGCAAGGAAAGACATAACCAGACAGAGCTGGAAATTACCTCTAAAACATTAAGAATAATTTTCTTAACAGATGATCTGAACAAACCCTCAACTTTTCCACCTGGGTCAATAAATTAAAAAAACAAAACCTAACATTAAAATGCAGCTAATAAATTCAGACAGTCTAAGGGACAGATGCTGTTACTTCCGAAGAGAAAGCATCATTTGAAGTGAAAAACACTGCCCGTGCCTCTTCAAAGGACACCTCCCTCTAGAAGTGAATTGCGGGCCACTTCCATCCCAAGTATTATACAAGCATACATAAGTGGTTGCCTTGTTCTTAAGGAATCTCTAAAGGTGCATAAAAATATACAAAGTCTTTTCTGAACAGTCCTCAGAACAGGAGGTTCCACACAAACTGAAAAGTACAGTAATGTAAGAAAAAGAATAAACTGAGTATAATAAACTAAAACCTTTAACTTCTCTGTCTTCATACAAGATGAACCTAACCAAGTCTTCTTAAGTATGACAATCTGAAAGATGGGAATGCAAGTATAAATACCAGTCTCCAGGAATGGTTATAGGAATCTCAGCAAGTAAAAACACAACTAGAAGCTGATAGTTGGTTTTGCCTTAAAACCCATCAGCCTGATACCTTTCTGTGCTCTAAATTTGCCATGTAAATGCCAGCTTTCAAGGAGCACAGTATCTCCCTCTTAGAGAGTAAAGCTGAGGAAAAAACTCTTTCCTCAAGATATCAAATAGTTTTTCAACATTCAAATGTTTAAGAGTATTCCTAGTCTGTTCTTTCCAACTCACACAGAGCCTGGATACAGGTGCTGGCAAACACATACTGAGCTGTACTGCACATGAGGTGTGCAAATCAAATACCCCAGAAAACGCAAAGTTGCATTTGTTTACCTCAGATCTGTTACAGAACTCAAGCATGTAACACGTTACCATGCCAGCCCCACAGACTATGTGGTTGTTACTGGGCCACCATCGTATCATACACATTAACAAGATTTTATTAGGAAACAAAATTTTTATAACTAATGATCATCCACAACTTCACTTCAACACAGCATCAGACAACTTCTCACACTCCTGGCTCAATACCTGATCAGGCCGTGCTTCTCCTCCTTCAGCTTCAGCTGGGCTGAGCGCCGGCTCCAGGAGGCTTCAGTGAAAGGAAGACCAAGCCAGGCGCTGATGGTCACTCCCTCATTTTGACAAGCACCACAGACTCTTCCTGTATAAAAACAAACGGCTGTGAATCAAAGCAGCTAAATAAAGTGTTGGCACTAAGAGTATTAGAGAAATGACACTCTGTGACACAGAAGCAGAACATTAGTCATCCTTTTGCCACCAGTGCCTGATTTCTGGGGAAGGCTGAGCACACCCTTATTTAAATCAGTTCAGAAATAGTCTAAATGAGTTGTCATATTCTTAAAGAGCAGAGATGCCTCAAACTAGCAATTTGCCATTTCCCACGTACTCTCTTAAACATATTGACTCATACAAACTTAACCAAGAGCATTGCTATTTCTATGCTGCCACTTCCCTACACTGCCACAAAAGCCAGACCTGGCTCCAAAGACATGGTAGCTACACACTGCATGTGCTCCACAGAACCACTTTGATCACAGGAACTGCTGCATTACAGCAGCATGCCAGGCAAACAGCCCACTTTGAGTCCATGAGCTGCCTGGAAAGCCTCTGGAGAACACCTCTATCCCAGGATGAACAAAATTGAGAAGAAATTAATTCTCCCCCTTCCTCCTTTAGCCCAACACTTCCGCCAGCCAAGCTCAGCTGCCTTCACCTCCAGCAACTCAGAAGCTCCAGGGCAGAGCCAAGCCCACAGAGGGAAAGCAACAACTCTGCAAAATGAACAGCTAGGCACCAGCAGGTAATTCATGAGTATTTATTTTAGTTTGCTGCTTATTAAGTGTACCTCATTATAAATCAAGTATTGCACAGTAATTGCTTCCAATCAACAAACACTGAAAGAGCTGCTGTGTAGACAGACACCGCTCCGTAACTGAAACAGGTCCCCTAGCAACAGGCACGACTCTCCATGACTCCCCATGCACAGCAGGCTGGCCACTGCCACTGCCTCGCTAGGCTTCTCAAGCTTCTCCTGCCCTGGCTGTGCCCCCCACTGCACTGCTGCATGCCCAAGCCCTTGCCCAGCACCACTGACCTGCTGCCAAGGTGCAAACGCCAGCACAGCAGGGCACTCAATGCAAGGCTGGCAGCAGCACCTCACCAAGACTGGTGGCGGACACAGCAGAGGGCTGCTCTGCCATTAAGGGTCTGTGCCCAGTGCACTCACCGACCTGAACTGCTCCCAACCCACTGCAGAAAAAAACCCAACAAACCAACACACACACTTCCTTCTTGATTTACTTTCCAAGGCCTTTTCAGGGTTGACACCCACTGGTACTCAAAAACCCTGTGTCATGCTTTCCTCAGGGTATTTTAAAGGTCAGCAGGACCTGTTCCAGGTTTCTTCTTAGTGGTAGAGACCCAGGATAAGGAGATGGGGAAGTCACTGCTAAACACTCGAATTAAATAGGCATCTTAAAGAATTTCCTCCTTCAAAGGGGTCAGGTGGTCAAGTAGTCTCGAGAGAACAAAATCCCTTTCTGCAGCACACATCACCAGAACTGGAGTTTTCAGAGACTGCTGGTTTTTAAATACACAGAGGAAAAAAGCTCTGACTAGATATTTTACAAAGGCCTAGTGCAAGCAGGTTTCAGAACAGACCTTTGGATCATACTTGAGCTCTGACAGAAAACGCTCTCATGGTCATATACCATGGCTTTCTGCAATAGGCCATGGTAATTTTTCACTATGCCAATAACCCACATAAGAAGGGCCTAAGCAGAGCTCAGGCTCTGCTTAGAGGCTTAGGGGTTGCCATGCCCTCCAACTCCTCCTCAGCAGCCACCCCAAAGGTAACGTTTTCAAGAACAGAAGGCAAAGGCAGTTCCCACCTCAAAAGTAGGAAGGCTGCAGGTTTGTGGATTTTTTAAATGCATCAATATTTAAGGAAAGATAAAACAGCACCATCACCATGCTTGGTAAAGCAGGGAAGAACTTCAAGAGCTGTATCACAATCTGAAAGATTGCAGAGGTCATCACCACCACAGTCTCCCCAGAACAGACTTGGCATCTGAGTTGGAAGAGAGGTAAAGCAAGTGACAAAACACACTCATAAGAGTTTGGTTTTTAAAAAAAAAGCAAGTGTCGCGGTCCGGCAACCCCAAACAAAAACATGAAAACTCAATCTAAAGCAGAAATTCTCATATAAATCATATCAGTGCATAAGTAGATGCTTGGGCAGAGCCACAACTAATGAAGGAATTTTCCCCACAATTCTTGCCACAGACATCTTTTTGGATTTTGTTCCAAAACCCATGTAAAGGATTCTCTCTTTGTGCTTCTTCCTTCAGGTCTCATTCCCATTTTTGAAGTGACAACCTCAATTTATTAAAACAAAGCAACATCTTACTTACAGAAACATCTGCTCTGATGCAAGACTACACACCCAGTGTTATAGAGTCAGTATGTGGGACAGCAGGTACAAAGGAGATTAAATAAGGAGCACATGTACCACTTCTCTTATAACTTAGTCCCCTCTGGCACTCACTCCTTTTAATCCTTCTCTTTTCTTTCAGGCCCCTTCAGCATAGGGAAGAGACTTACACCCCACTTACACTGGGGTGTTGGCATCACTCAGTGCCAATTTTAACTGAATCACAGCCAAGCACTTGGCACTTCATGTGTAATATGTGCAACCTCCTCCAAACGTCATGTCCTATATACTGTAGTCTACATGAGGTTGCCTTCATTTGTACAGTCATTCAAACATCTTTTCCACCAAGGAAAACACTACTTAACGTTGCATTTAACAGGCATTGCATTTAACAGGGAAACAATCATTGTTAACAGAGTGGGGGGGGGGGGGGGGGGAAAAAACAGGTGATGGACTTAAATAGCAAATTACTACGAATTCTGTAAATAAAGGAGAAGGAGGGAAATCACAGTATTTGGAGGAAGAAGTAGAGATCTTGAGGAAAAACCTCAGCTAATAAGTGAAGCAGTTTCAGTCATCAGAGTTTTAATTTCAGCACAACTGAGTAATTCTCATTCTACATGTATCTCCAAGTACCAAGCAAAGAGTAGACATTTGATAATCACTGTAGTTAAAATGCCATCTTCCTCCTTTGTCGCTGCGTAAGAAAAAGAACAAACTACCAAACAGGAAAAATGTCATGCCACCAAGAGAGAAAAAAAACAAAACAAAAAAAAACAACAAACCAGCACAGAAACCTACTGTAGAAGGATTGTCAAAAGCAGCATGTAACCTAACCAGATAAATAGCAGATTTTATGTATCTCCGAGTGAGGTTTTGCAATCAGCTTAAGCTGATTTGTGGCCACCCTGGTGCTTAACACTCCCACTCTCTCCCCTAGTGTATGCCTGGAAGAAGTGCCCTGCTCCACCAAGGCAGAGGCGGGTGGGTAGGAGGGCAAGACTTCCCCTTTCAACAGTAGTGTGAGCTCAAATTTGCTCCAGCTGGTCTTGAAACCACACTCTCTTTGGAAAGCACCTTAGGCATTGCTCCTACTCCATGGGAGCCTACTGGACCCCACTGTTGCTCCCTGCAGAGTTCATTGTCCATAGTGGGGCCTCACTGCAGCTTTTCACATGCCACCCAACATGCCTTTTATTTTGGGAGCTCCCTCTAATACTTTCCTTCTCTTTGTGGCTACCTCCTCTTCCCCTCTCCTTGAGCCAGGGGCTATGTGCAAGCTTCTCTCTGCTTCCTCTCATCTGTCCCAGAAGGCAGGAGTATTACCAGGACATGAACACTTTAAACCTTGCTGGGCAAGCAGTCCAATTTCCCAGTACCATAGGTAACCCGTTGTTTGATCCACAGGCAATAAGAGAGGAGGCTGCTGCTGATAGCCCTGGTATTATATTCTTTAGCAGATAGCAAGCCAGATCTTCTAAGTTCAGATAGCAAGCAGGTAAATAATCAGATACTGAAGAAGCCTTAACATGGTTGGGATGACAGAAAGCAGCAGCTCTCAGAGTGCAGAGGGCCACCATCCTCTCTTCATTCACAAAAGAAACAGCCAAGGAG
>JAVSBS010004704.1:0-17153 GCA_033124195.1 Coracias cyanogaster
TAAACTTGCTTTTCACGCTATAAGTTTGTCGTTTACAGCACATACGGCATTGACTTCGACCATTTGAGTATCTACAAACCCTTTTAAAACTAAGGCTAAAGTCAATGACGGTGTACGAAGCACTCCGACATAATTTAGTTATGCCATCATTGATCGTCGTGCGATGATTTTCGTCCATCATCAGCCTGTCTTTTTTGTTTTTTAATTCGATAATGTGGCTGTCTGGACAGTTCAGTGCTTTGACTGATTGCATATGGACATAATACATCCATGTAAAAACACTCCCATCTTTCCCCCAAAATAAAAACAGATTAAAAGACAGAACCAGTCGCATCGGTTCACAATCAGTTATAAAAACAAAGACAAAAAGGTATAGTCCAGGTCCATTTCAAAGGGCACACACTCTTAAGGGGCTAGATGATGCATGCATGTTTAGAAAGAGGTCTACAGAAACCAGGCAGCACTTTGGGGAAGTCTACGAGCCCAATACGCTAGCAGCAAAGTTGCACTGATCCACCAACAGATGGAAACACAATTCCAAGGAGACAAAAAGCATTACGTCTGAAAATTCATAAGTGACTGTGGGAAGACAGTATCCAACTGACTTGGATATTTTATAAACTACAGATTTTTATGGGATGAAATATAATGCTAGTATTGCAAATTATCTAATTCAATGTCATATTTAATGCTGTTATTTGCCAAAAGAAATTGCACAGGCACTTTGTGCAGTCTTCTTTTAAAATGCTCTTGCGCTACTTGTCAACATCTGAACAATTTGCATTGAATTGAATTCCTTGCATTCAAAGTCTATGTCTTAAAAGGGTTTCTTGTTTCCATGCTTTGAAGTTTTTCCCTCTTGGTCACTAACAAATCTCCTCGAAGTGGCTTATGGATGCAGAATGTCAATAAGTAGCATACCTTAACTCTAATAGGGGAGAAAGTCTGCCAAGCCCTGGAAAGTATGCCAAGCCCTGGGGAAAGTCCTGAGTAATCTTTAAAGAGGAAAGAAAGCTGTAATATAATATACAGATAAGTAAGTTCAAACTTCACAAAGTGCTGATTATTGTAATCCGATTTTATGTGTTCATTAATTTTGATTACTCCTATGACAGCACTCTTTTCTTTAATGTGTGGGTTCTTTCACTATTCAAAAATAGCATCTATATAAGAAAATCTGTTATAAAAAATAAAATATGCAAAATAACATAAATTGGGCTTTCTTTAAATTTTCTTTTCATTTCAGTGGCAGGGATGCTACAAGTTTCACCAGATGAGCTTGCTTCGGCCTTAACAACTGATGTTCAGTATTTTAAAGGTGATCTTTTCCAAGTTTACATTCTCATAGATTGGACCTAATGCCATTTTGATCCTTCTGATTTGAGAATTTTAAAGGCAGACAAATCTTTGTTTCTTACTTCTCATACAGTCTTGTAAATTTTCTCTCTGAGGAATATGTAGAACTGTTCTGCTGTGTAGTAAGTCAGACTGGGCCACAGAGTAAGAAGTGTCTTTGTAATATGGAACAAAGCAGTTTCACAGGCTGACACTGAGGGACTCCTAATTTGATTAATCTTACAAATGTGTGTCAAGATAACAGATCAGAAATTAATACTAAGAACTAAAGTCAACAGGTTTTGAAAAAGTTGGGTTTTTTTTTCAGTAAGATGCCAGTTCTGTGTGGTACTCATCATAGAATCATAGAATGGTTTGAGTTGGAAGTTACCTTAAAGATAATCTGGTTCCATCCCTCCTGCCGTGGACAGGGAGACCTTCCACTAGAATTCATACCCTTTTCTATTGAAAAAAGTACAAAAGTACGTCTTTCCAAACTGAAGATCTTGCGAATGTTGACAGCATTCTCATCTTTCACTAGAGGCTTGAGAAAAAAAAACCTAACACCATGTATAGGTTTGGCAAAGGAGAAGTAATTGTAACTAAATTTACTGTAACTGAAGTTGCTTAAGGTGAGCTTTACAACATGCATTCATCTTCCTTTTCTGCTTTTTCTCTTAGGAGACATGATTGTACGGAGGCACACTATAGAGATTGCAGAATTTTATCGGGATCTCTTGGCAAAATCTCTATACGGTCGTTTATTTAGCTTTTTAGTCAACACAATCAACTGCTACCTTCAAAATCAAGATGAAACTGGCAGGTAGGAGTGCCATTGCAAACTGTTACATGTGACATTATGTGTTCAAATCTAGATCCATAAAAGAAACAAAATTCCATCATTTAGAGCTTTTTGTGATAGCATGACAGTGATACTTGGATCTGTAAATCACTGGCTATTCCTTCAAGTCATTTCCTCTGTAACATACTGATTTATTTACTTGCTTGTGTAGGAGGACATGGTACTTCACGCAGTTTATGCAGATTGGTGCTTAGAATTGGTAACCTTTCAAGAGTTCACAATATAGAATGAGCTGCCTTTCAACAAGTAAAAAAGCTGCTTGGTGTTTTTTTAGTGCAGAATATAGTTGTTCTTTCTCCCCAAAATTGTGACCTTAGCAAAGGGTATTAAAACCAGAATTTTGTTCAAAGGTCTTAAAATGTATGTTTAAACTCCACTGAATTAAATGTTCTAAGAGTGTTCTGGATGTCTCTATGTTATCGTCTGCTAAATTCAATGCTGTTGCTATCCAATGTGGTTTCTTAGAAAAAAATAATACTAATGAATGTGTATCAATGGAGCAGACAGACAGGAGTTTTCTTTCTAGAAACAAAAAAAACCCAAAAGAACAACCCCCCCACACACACCCTCTCAGTAGAATCAATGTAGCGAACTAAGACAGTAGACCTAAGGTTCAACATCTCACACGCTTAGATGAGCTTTCTTATGAACTGTAAGTACATGATGTCTTGGCATTATTGGTAAATGGAAATCCACAAACAACGTATGTGGAACTTCAAAAAAAGAATTTTTTCCTTATGTCATATCTGCACTGGTCTCATGGGACAAATATTTGCCCTTCTTTAGAGTTTGAAGTTTGAAGACTTCATAATCTTATTTTTATTCCTATCCTATTTTTTAGACCAATTAGTAATAAATCACATTTCTCTTCTATAGGCGTAGCTAACAGAAAAAGTTATCATGCTTGAGTAACTCAATACTTTCTGTGCATAAAAGCTTTCCATCATTATATATACACCAGAGGGTCTAGCTCCCTGCTGGAGGCAAAAGGAAAGTTTGCCAGTAACACAGAATGGTTTTACTTGTCTGTTTCTGATGGTACAGCCCCTTACAATTGCAGGCACCTGGAAAACCAAACTACAACAGCTTTCCAATCCACATCTTAATTTGGAATACTGTGTTTATAACAAGGAAGAGCAGTGGCATGTCGTCACATTCAATCTTCCCCACTCATTCCTGGCATTTATGGAACATGGGCTTATCTCAGTGCATGTCTGTGACAGACAACTATCCAGCTCAGGTATTCCTAATTACAGTGAGCTCATTTGTAGTGGTCATTAAGAAAGAAATCTGGAATCAGTATATTAAAAATCTATTAAAATTATTTGAAATAATTTTTCAATGTGTAATTCTGCAATTTTGAAATTTGATATCTCACAACATTTACAGAATAGGGCGTTGTGTATTTCTGTTGCTCAGTAATATAAACATATAATTTCTAGGTATCATAGGATCTTAAAATAATGAAAGTCAACGCTGTTTGTATGTTGTTTGCCTTGTAATCTTTTAGTGCAATCATATGTGCCTGAGGTAACCACTACCTTGTGGAAATACTTCTCAGTGAAACAATTTTTACCTATGTGGTAACTTGAAGACTATGCGATGGTGTAAGTCCTTGCCACAACAGGACAGCTGTTTGATGTTGTCAGGAATGAGGAATTTGCAATAGTTTTACATTATACCTATGCTTGAAAAAGCAGGGTTCTTCATTTAATCTGGCTAAAGGAAGCTAATGAGCAGTGCTGACAAGACACATTAAAATTTAGCAGGTCAAATTCAGCTGCAGGTCTCTTTCCAATCTTGAAGCTAAATAGCTTATTTTAAGTGAAAATGAAGTTGACCATCCTTTAGCAATATTTCAACCTCAATTGAGTTAAGCCAACTTAAGATAAGAGAATACTTCCCCCACCCCCAGCTTTTTTGTTGGTCCAGCCTAATCATATTTTATAACCTGTAGTAGCAAATCAAGGCACAGGACAGTTCATGATGCAAGATGAATTAATGCAGGTAATTTCATGAATCTGTGATTTGTAGTTCAGATTTACTTCATTTACAACTGAGCAATTCTGCCAGTTAGCAGCGTTATACCTCCAGTTTGGTGCAGTTTTAATAAACCACTGCTTAAAGATCCACCAAAGATATTAACTAACGTGACTAAATAAGGCTGATACATTTCAGGCCACACTTAATTCCCCAGTTAGAAACTTAGGAAGTTACTACTTATCAGAACGGATGAAGCCTTCATAAAAAACCTGGAATAAGATTTCTAACTCAGTTCTCTTGTTTTGTTGTGAGGTAGCTTAACTGTACTTCAATCCCACTTCATTGGGAATTTATGAAGCAATAAAATTAGATTTATTGGCTCAGTAACTCTAAAAGAAACATTTGATCTTGGCATTTTTGAGGAAACTAGTTACCTAGGTTTAACTTTTATGGTGAAGCTACTCAATTTTGGTTGTTAATTTTGATTTATATTTACCATTAAATAGCTTGTGACTGGTTTCAGGCAAAATAAGAGTGATGATTGACATCAGATCTAAGGGAAGGGAGATGATTCTATGAAAAGCTGTAAAGACCAAGCTCTAGATGCTTGAAGTATAGAGGAAAGAAGTGTTGCCAGCATCCAGCAAATGCATTACTTTATCTGTCCAATAAATATAAAGCAAGAATTTTAATGACAGTGTCAAGTGAGATAATACAACTTCAGAAATGTTATTCCCCTTCATAAAAAGTTACTTATGATTTCGTCTAGTTAGAACTGAATTGTAACCATGGATGCTAGTTTGGACTGGTTGCAAGGTACTTTGAGGTTTATTACTTTGCTCATCTTGGTAATGTTTCAAAGAAATTCACTAGGGAGAAACTGTTTTTCTGTAATTGGCCTCTAGAACAGGATTAGAAGAAAGCTATTAAAACTTCTTACAGGTGTTTAAAATTATTTTTTAAATTATTAATATTTATAGTCACTCATTTATAGAATTATTTCCAATTTGACTGATTTTATTATTATAAAAATCATGTCGGTGAACTTTTTCCCAAGACTTAGCTCTTCAAAGTTTATTACTGTTCTACTTCCATTCAAATAAGTATGCTGATTTTCAGTTTTGTAGGTAAAAGAGACTAGAGAATTCATGGTTGCCTAAATGTAGCATTTCAAGGTACTTGATTGCACATTGGCAAAGTTGGAGCTAGCCATCCAAATATTTGTAAAAAAATGTTGTAAGATTATGTTTTAAGAACTTCTGACTTGTTCAGCAAGAGGACTTTACATTTATGGGGATTTAAGAATGTCTGTGAATTCTTGTGAAATACTGTTTTTCTTTTCCAATTGAAAACAAGCTAAATAGGTATATATGCTTGAGAAAATCTTGATACTGTTTTCGTTGCCTGCTAGTAAGTAGAAGACATAATGTTTTTATCAGCTAGTTAGCAAAGAGTTTCTCTCTTCTGTGGCCTGAAGATGGAGATAATACCAACATGCCTGCGGTATTACAGACAAGCAAAGAAAGCTAGCATTCAGTTATACCCACTGACTGTCTCACCAGGTCAGGCATAGGAGATTTCTGTATCAAATAAAGCATGCAGATTATTTCTAAATAGGTGTTTTCTGAAAGCTTGTGTATTCTGACCATGTAATCTTATTCCCAGTGAAATTCAAATATTGCCAGAGAGTAGCAGTGGCAACACTTATTTAGGCAAAAGAAAGATTTCAGGAGTTACGCTTATGAACGTCTTAATACATCATCTGATTTATAGAATGAGAAATTCTGAAATAGAAATCTTCCCAGCTTAAGAAAACATAAACATAAACTGAAACATTTATCTGTTATTGACCCTATTAGAAGGGTGCTGGGATTGCAAGGACAGAAAGAGAGTTCCTGTTCAGAACATGAATCCACAGCATAATGAGAACTGTCTCTATGTCTATATCTTTAAAACAGACAAATAATACAAAACATCTAATACAGTGTGGTGCATAATATCATAGTTTGAGTTCTGCTTCAGTTTGGATTTTTTCCAGTGTTTCATTATATAACACAATGCCATTTTTTAAAGGATAGAACAAATCTTGGTTTAAAGAGCTGGGGAATAGTTTGTGCTACAGATGAGAGAGATATAGATCTTGAGTCTATCTCACTTCCTGCCATACCTGTCAAGTCACTCGAAGTATTTGTCAGATATGGAGCCAGTATGTCCAACCCTTGTCTTTATCTGTACCAGTCACACCTAGGTAAGGTAATATAAAAGAAAAATTCTAGTTGTTGAGTAAGATGACTGAGAGATGTGTCAATGACACCAAGACTCAGAAAAAATACAGAATCTTACAAAATCTCAGGAAATTCTCTCTCAGAAGTCTCAGAAATTAGCTTGGTTTAGTAATTGAGATGATGGACGTACCCAACTGGGCATATTCAGCTTGTCCCCGTCAAGGACCATTTTTATGATAGGTGTAATCTGTCCCCCTGGGAAAACTGAGGGAGTCTTAATTAGGATTCAAAGGATTCTCATTTGAAGGCTATGTTATATACTTCATCTAATCCTAGAAATATTTCCTCATTAATCAGTATCACTTCTTGTTTATCCAGATCAGACATAAGCCTACTGGTTTCCTTCCTGGTTACTGGCAGAAGTTGGAGGAAGAGCACAAAATGTTATATCTGGGGCAAATGAAAAAGCATGTTAGATCATCCTGCCTCTACAGATACGCCTCACTGCTTTATATAGGCAGAATACAAAAAATTACAATAAGAATGAACATTATGGATTTCAGAGCTAGAAACCGTCTGGAATGAAAAAAAGAGTGATCAAATAACATCCTATAGGCTTATCTGAAGCAATGGGTCAGAAGTATTGTAAAGGGAATTCTGTTCACCTTGCCAGGAATGGCAAACGGATCAAAAGCATCTCTTGACGAATGGCAAGATGCCAAGACAGTAGATCATCAGACAGGATGTCTTCTGTATGTGTATTGTTTTTAGGAGTTGCCAAGAGTTTTTATGTAGGTTCTTTATAATGCAGTTAAGTGTACAAGATGAAAAGGTATTTCTAGTCTATGAGGATGTCTTTACAGGGATGTCATTCTGAGGAAAAAGGCAAAACTGGAGATACTATAAAATATTGTCAGTCAAAATGCTGTTTTGTGCATCACAAAAATCAAATGAGTTTTGCTTAACGTCCATAATTTGATAATTTGTTTTAACTATGTACTAATCTAAGAGATAAAAATGTTCTATAAATATTGGCAAATGGCTGTTTTTCTAATTTCTATGCTAGGAAGTATTATCAAACTTGAAATCAAAGTCTCAGTCCCCACTAAAACTATAGTTGGTTTATTTATACATAGGTAAATATTGAATATCTGAAACATAATGAATAAAAGTGTTAGTGATGTTTATTAACCATAAAAGAATAAAGTAAAATAAGTTTTCAGAACAAAAAGGGTTCTTTCTAATACCTGTTTTTTTAATACAGTGGTGACATGCCCTTTCATTTGTAAACATGGGATCATTCATGCTTTATTTTGCCTTGGGAATCTCTGTTATTATTAATCTAAGCAATGTAATTTTGCAACAATTAATATGATTGACAGCTAGCCAAGAAAAACATACGTGGACCTTCTCTCTGAGAAGAAAAGTGGTATAAAACATAGGGAGACAAAAAGAAAGATATTTATAGACACATATGAAACAACACTTAATTTTGATGTGCTGTCTGTTACTATTTAATTTTCAAAATCTGAGCAATAATTTAATACAGAACATTTCTATCATGGTTGATGAGATTTTGCACATAAGTGTCATAATGTAGTCACTATTGTAGAGGATGCAGAGTCTTGTTCTGTTATGCTTGCCCTGGAGGCAAAATATTGATTATGTAAAACCTCCAGCTCTTTTAATGTACTATGTGCATCTTCTAATAATACAAGACCAAGATTATCAAGTGGAGTTCTTGAAAAAAATCAAGATATTTTTTGGAAATATCACAGTTCTGATAAGGAATGTTATTTGAGATATGGAATAGGCTGGCTACAAAGACTTTTACCTAGAGCCAGCTTCCTGTTTTGCCTGATTTGTAATAATTCATTAAGTCAGTTTGTTTTAGTCTTTTCTTTATGCAAGTGTTTATATATTCGTTGAGAGAAAGTAAGAGAGACTAATTTGACAAAATAACAGTCATGGCACTCAGCTGGGATGTAGGAATCCTCAAATCTATTCATTGAATCAGACAGGGAAGGGATAAGCTGTTCCATCCATGTTAAGTAGCTCTTGAAAATTGTGAAATATAATGCAATATTTCAGCTGTTGTGCAATAACAATTACAACTGCAATTACATAGCTGTTCATCTTTTACCTTCCTATAAGGAAAGCTACAGGTAAATGACAAAAAAAAAAAAAGAAATGAAAAGAATAAATACTTATTAAGTGTTCTGAAAATTCCAAACTACTTTTTTTTTTTTTTCCCTAAAAAAACTTATTTAAATAACATAGTAATCCTGGCTTTTCAATATTAGCAGGAGGTAGTTTGTTTTTAAAATGTCTAATTCTTCTTTATGGAAATGGACTGGTTTTGTTGAAAACACAATATAACAAGGAATGTACACCCATCTCTTATCAGGAACACTTGAGAATGAGGCTTACATTTTAAAACACAATTTAAATTGCACTCATTGCTACAGATAGACATGGTGATATGTCATTATGCTTCTTGTTGTAGAAATTCGCTTGGAGGCTAATCAACCTCATGATAACCTCTCCTGCCCAACAAAGTCATTGTAGACTAGATTTATTACACAGCTCTCTGTGTCTGACATTTATGCACATAACCAGTCTTGTGACTATCAGTAGTGCATTGAACTAGCATGCTTTAGAAATGAAGACAAACTTCTTGGATATGATTTCTGAAGAAGGCTCTGCTTGTCCCTGAGGACTGTTTTCCCTAGCTTCTTCTGTAGTACTTAATTTTTAAATGATTTTACTATAGTAAGATACTAAAGTACTTCAACAGTGGATCACCTTTTTCTCCTTTACTCTATATCTTGATATACACATAGATTTAGACCTGGAACATGGAGGAAAAATGTGGAAGAAAAAGCAGATATCAGAAACAGCAGGCTGCAATAATATTTGTATGCATATAAACCCATAGATTTACAAATTATGTTGGCAAAGAGAAAGGAAAACTCATCTGCTTTGGAAAGTGTCCATCTCCTTTCTCAGGAAGCTGAATGATTTTTCCTTTGCTGATTTTTCCTGTTGCAGAGAGCTATTGGCTATAGTGCAAAGTTTTTTCATCCTGCTGGCAGATCATTTCACTCTGGAGAAAGTCCCACTGCATTCACGTAGGCAAACTGCAACAAATTGACTGCAACCCTCTTTTATGTTTTCCATCAAATGATACCGTATAGAAAATAAAGAAAAGCCTGGCCTCAGTGAGCCATAAACTTCCATACAGAGTTCTCAAATCCTTCCAAAGCAGGCAACGGGATATCCCAAAATATTAATTTTGGTCCCTATAATGAACTTGGTTTCTTCTCCAGATGAGGTCTGCAATGACTTAGTCCCAAGTAAGTACTGAAAAATAACACCTCTGTCCCTTTCCCATTTCTCCTGTCCAAACCCTAGGTGACTGCCCTGCCCTAATCCTTCCACTGGGCCAGAATGAAAGTCCTTCCCTGAATGCACACTGTGGCACATGACAAATTAGATGCCCTGCAAACAATTATTCTTTCATATATACAGTAAAGAAACATCTGTTTTCTTCATGCCCAGGTTCTGGCTGTTCTTTCCCCAGAGAGATGTAACTTCTTATGCAGCCTGAGTTCACAGCCTTTACTTGATGCTGGTACAGAGAGAACTTTGGCTTAACAGGTTTCTCTTGAAGTACATTTTGTAGGAGCAGTTCTGCCTGTCAAAGAAATATAAACTGGAAGGGGTAACTGAGTGCAACCAAGCAATTTTGAAACTTCCCCTAAATGGCTATTCCTCATCTGAGTGAACAGTTACCTATATCTTTAGAAACTGGACTTCAAAAAGGATAAGTTTTTTTCCTTCTCTTACAAATGTATTTCTTAAAGTGGCTGCTAAAACAATCTTGAACCCTGCTTTTTTATTTATGTATGATATAATAGGTTGGTGGGTGGAATTTTGATTCAGTTATGTACATGGTCTGCTTGTGTATTTCATACTGCATTTATGACATACAACCTGCTTTTGTCCTGGAACAGAAACACTTTTGTCAGAAACAACATATACATTACTCACTTGCTTGAATTCTTATTGGCTGTAATATCTTTTTTTTTCCCAGTGACCGCGTATTTGAAATTGGAGTGCTGGATATTTTTGGATTTGAAGAATTCCAAAAGAATACTTTTGAACAGGCAAGTGGCTATATTCTGCTGAATTTACGGTAACAAGCTCTTTATCAGGATATAAACTTAAATGGAGGTGAAAATTTACTCTTAAAATATTTTTTTTCCCATTGTGCCTAAATGGCTCTGAATTAAGACCTGGGCTTTATACAGTTATTCATCATTTTAAAAGAATCTAGTAAACATCTACCATGACGATTTGAAAAATGGGTATTATGATCCCTGAAAGACAACCTGAGGAAAATACTTAGTGTTGTCTGTTTTCATGCTTGTGGAAGTGATACTTCAACTAGGTCGGTAAGTAGGAGGACAATACAGTGGATTGGAAGAAAGATCAAAAGGTCTTCAGATGCCTTGGAGAAAAAAAACAGAATGAAAATGCTACATTACGCTAAGTGCCATTATTGGCAGATTCACTTCTGTGTGACCTTACAATATGCGACTTTTAAAAAAATTGAATTACATCCATGGAAAATAAATTAAACTTTAGCTCACTGAAGGCTTAAAAATCCATTTAAATATCAAACATTTTTTTTAAATTACGGAACTGTTTGCCCACCTTCAACATTAGTCTCTGCACACCAAAGCTCTTGTGAATTACGTATTTCAGAAAGCATTAGCAAATCTACACAGCATGCTGAAAGAGGTGTCTAAGTTCATTCATTCTATAATGTAGCAGAAGAAAATCAAAGCATAGAATAGAAAGTCAAAGCACAGAAAAGAATAGAGATGGCATCAGCAACAACAAAGGAGCTGTTATTGTTTGAAATCAGAATTTGCCCCTTCATCCCAATCAGTCCACTGTTTTAGGGCTCAACTTTCTCTTTCCAGTGAAATAGAAGTCATAGAGACACATTAGTTTGGTTTGTATAGCATGTTTACATCGCTACCCAATTCCTAAATATTTGAAAGCACAGAGTGAGCTTACCTCTGCCTTCAAAAGAGCGTGTAAAAATGCAATAAAACATATTCCAGTTTCCCTCTCACAAAACTATTATTACTGTTACAGTTCTACCTTGCTTAAACATTTGCTGGATTAAAGACTATTAATGCATGTACTACTCACTACGAATGTCTGCTTTGGGTGAAAATATTAAGTGAAAAATAAAAAACATTTTAACAGTCTGAACATATGCAAAAAAATCCACAAAACCTATGGATTAATAAGGATAAAGTATTCTATGTGCTTTTAAATGCATCTCTGAAGAGAGAGGTACATCTTGGGTTTTACTGGTTATTTTCATCTGATTCTGTTCTGCACTGTTTTTTGTCATTAAACTCTTATAAGTTCTGCAACTGACATCATGAAATACCATGAATTCCGGTTTCTTGGGTAAGTAATTTTCTGCTTAGTGACTGCAGAGGATACTTGAAAATAAAATATGAGACTTAAAGAGAAATTAGTAAAAAGTAGAGTCTTTTATGATTTCTGTATAGCAAGCTTGATAATTTCAAAGCCAGCTTTGCATTTTCATTTTATTTTTTCCTAAATAAATATATTTCAAGAGACACTTACTGTCGCTCCACCTGGACTGAATGCATTTTGTTGAGTAATACTCTGAGTCATTACCTCGGAAACTGCTGAACTGCATTCCTGAAAAGATAGAACAGAGGTGAGGGAATTACAGAGTTCATTTTAATATGAACTCTATAATGTGATTAACACATCTGATTCCTGAAGTGATAGGTTGCAATTTCAATGAAGAGAAGCAGTTGGTATCGCCACATGGTACAATGTAATCATGCAGACGTACCCAAAACAGCCTGCACTCAAAAGCTCAAGCTGTCTAGCAGTCTAGCCTAGTTCAGTATTCTGCCTGGGCTCGTTAACCCTGATGATAAACAGGCTTGTTAGCCCAGATAGGGTCCTCATGAAAAACATTGCATCATGTCTGCAAACAGGCCCAGTGTCAAGACCTGTGATTGCAGAACGTTAATATTAAATGTTATAGCCAAACAGTGGAGGAGCCATAAAAATTATTTTTTCATCACATTTAGATTAACATATTTTAAAATGGAATTACAAAAGTAATTTGGGGAAAATGAATCTTTTGCTTCAAATTAGTGTAAGACAAGGCATTCTTTGTGGTATCTGTTTGCCTGCTTTCCTGAAAAAAAAAAAAAAAAATTACAGATCTTTTCAAGAAAGATTAAAACCTCCTTCCTGATTGCCTCAGTCTGGGGACATTCCAAGTAGCAGTGTGAATCTTTCTAGTGCTTTAAATCAAGTCAGTTGATAGATAGTTTAATATAATAATTAATAGAGCAATATGATGCTAAATCACATGTCAATTTAAGCAATTCATTTTAATAGACTGTGTTTGAAGACCGTTGTGGAAGAGACCTGGATAAACCAGGTTCACTTGTTCACTCCATTGAGTGTGTTGGAATGACAAGGCGTTAGAGTATTGAAATGTCAAAGGCAAACAAAGAATGGTCTAGGAATGGTTCATGAGCAATGCATAGGACAATGGATGTCAAAGAACTAGACAAGTAAGGTTAATTATGTCTACACCAAGAATCTGGTAACTGCTGCAAGCAAAATGATGTGACTGACAGCTTGCAAGGAGACAAGTTTTATAGATGATTACAAAGAAGGCGGCATTAGAAGTTAAAAACAGTATGAAGTGTTCCATTTTCTATGTACTTGCTGAACATTGGTAAGCCTTCATTTTAGAGAACATGTGTGATACATTCTATTTATAATAGCAAAAATAGGACATGTAATTCTAAAGTAACAGTAAATAAGTGTATGGAATAAGCAACAGTAAGTGGAGTTGCTGTTTTTGGTATGAACTTTAAAAGCTGAAAGACAGGGGACAGTGTTTTTAGAAGCTACAGTCTGAGGGTGTCATTGCTCAATAAAGACTAAAAGCTTCTGAATTATCAGGACTCAGTAAGCTGCTGCTCATCAGCTGAGCGATGGTAAATGACTACAGTGCACTTTTAGCTCAACCCAATTACAGCTTACAACCACTTCCTAGCAGTGATCATTAGCTTGGGAACAGCATTTTCCTAGAGCAGCTGCATACCTGCTGTGCCAGAGCAGCTTTGTACACAGCCACACTGGAACACGCTCAGAAGCAAGCACAGATTTGTCTGTCCTATTCTGTACAGAAATGGCCTTCCTTTTGTGATCATTTCAGGAAATATGAGTGTTCTAGCAAAAATAGAAATGACATTTTTCAGTGGTAGTTTTCAATATCTTCTTAGGTTTCCTTGTTTGAGAAGAACTATATTTGTTTACAGTTTAATCTGCACTCCTTTAAAAGTAGAAAATGTCTGCTTCTCTTCTGGTAGAATTTAAAACTAGGTTAGATCTTATTCATGGTTCCTTCACAGCACAACTCAGTGCAGTCAAGTAATCCTAACTTCATTATACCTTTATGCTAGTATATTCTTTGTCCACAAAAGCACGCAACACAAATGGAAAGAACTCATGGCCAATGAACATAACAAACAAGAAGCAGGAGGGAAGGTTCATAAAGTTGCCTGTACCATTTTCCTCTAATTATTTCTAAGAAAACTGTATTGTAACAGAAGAACCACACCTCAGAGTAGTAAGAGTAGCTTTTCTTCCCTCTGCAGAAAGTCAGGTCCTTCTACCAAAATAGAGGTCTGTTGTTGTGGAAGCATCATAAAGAGCAACAATGCAATTAAATAAAATGGACTCTACTAGTCTTTTCTCTCTGACATCTAATTCAAGTGGTAAACTGAAAAATATTTAGCTCTTGCTAAATAACATGTTTAGCTCTTTCATGGGATTTTGCCTCTGTAGATGTCTTAAGTTTTGCAGAACAAAGTATATATACATTGTCCTTTTTTATAAGGAATGTAAGTGATTTATCTGAAATAGGACTGCAGGTCACTGGAACAGTCAATGTCTCTTGACTCCCATTCAACTCAATACCCATTAAAGTATGTGCACATTATCTATGTGATGCAGTAGAGCTCCAGGAGCGGTATGGCACTCATGGCAGCTCCGTGCAGCGCATCTCTTGCGATAGGAGCCAGCTGGCTCTGGGAGCACAGAGCATTGCCTGTCCCACTCAGGACTTCAGAGTCACTATGTTGAAGTAGAAGAGCTCATACAACCCAGCTGTCTTCACAGGAATTTTCACCTACAATTATTATTATAAGTGGTAGATTTTAACTTCTCAGCATGCTATTTCTTTAGTTAACCCTGCTGAGGCTTCATTTAATTTTGTCTTGTGACCTTTCCTAGCCAAAACAGCCATAAGAGGTTTGGTTTTTTTTTTCAAATTGCATTGTCTCAGTCATTAGACCACTTCTAGGTATCCAAATGCAAGCTCATGTTGCCTATTTTGTAGATGGATGGATATGAATAGATAAAAGTTACATTACTTAACTTTTCTCTGGTCATTGCAGTCTCAGTGCTAGCAAGACGGGAGGTCACACACTCAAGTTTTTACACTTGGATGGTCTGAAGGAGCATTCCAATGTTGTATTTTATGCAGACGAAATCAGCTGCCTTTGTTTTGGCCTGTGCAGAGCATAAACAGATGGTCCTGCTTGTCTCTGTACCAGCCTGTGGAACAGGCAGCTGCTGGTACACACTGAGCTCTGGTACTAAGCAGGGACTTAAATGCAGAGCCTCCCACTGCAGTTCCGAGTGCTGAGGCATTCCTTAGCCTCCAAAGGATGAGGTACAGTGCTTTGCTGTCTTAATTCAACCTTTAACAAGGAAAAATAATGTGCTATTTTTAAGTCAGAGTTTTCCCAGAATCACAGACTCACATCTGCTAGCCTCTATGCACAGGAAGGTTTTCAGTGAGAGCCAGCTGATCCTCAGCATCCGGGAGATGGGGACCAGGAGAGACCCCAAGGCCAGCCATGCCCTCCCTAATAGGCATCACCCTGCAGAGCCTGAATATGGTAGACAGGGCCAGGGCCAGTAACAGTGCCCATGGGCAGCCCTGACGCGGCAAGCAGTGAGCTGGGGCTAGAGCCCTGTGAGAAGCAGCTGGAGGCAGGGCTGGAAATGGTCACTGCCATGGTGTCACCTGGGACTGGCCCATGAACAGGGTATGGGTGAGGGTCATGGGATAAAGCTGAGTGGGGCTGTAAAAGCCTATTCCTGCCCTCAGGGGCCTGGTGATTCTGTGTTTTAATTTGTTCTTTGACCTAGTTCCTGTGGATCTTATGCTCTGCAGGGCTTTTGTCACGGTGTACCCCTGTTCCCGCTCAGTCTCTTTGGTCTTATTTCCAGTCTGCACACATTTTTTTTCCATTTGTGTAGGACACTATTGTCTATCCACTGTTCTAATCAGCCACTGGATAACGAGTGTTACTTAGTATTGAAGTTGGCTTATCTTGTGCCTGACATTAAAATGTTCATTTTTTAATTTATTATTTTATACTTCGTGGCCAAAAATAAAATCATTTCTCTAAAATTGAGATTCCCAGCTAGATTTGGTTTGTGGTTGGTTGGTGTTGTGCTGGACAAGGACATTTATTAACTGATACCTTACTTTTCCACAGCAGCACCCTTTTTTGTCCTATAGTACTTAGCTGCTGGCCAGTAGTATGAGTGAAAAAATAATTTGGAACTATTTCAGTGTCTTTAATCCCAAACTGATTCAAGGAAAGACTTTATCACCATGTTTCTTTGCTTGTTTATTACTGTTACATGTACAATACCAGGTGGGGGGCGATTCCACTTTATACTGAAATTATGTCCCTTTTGGGGGAGCTTTTCTGACTTTCCTTTGTGGAAGGTTTTTCAGGCAACAGCTACACAAAATAAAATTTTAATATAGCATGGGTTCTGTTTTGCTTTAGTTGAGGAAAACAGATCAGCTAATGGCAACTGACCCTTGAGATGACATGAATTCCCAGTGAAATAAAGTTCTTCTGACAGAGGCAGATGTTTGAATTTGCGTTGAAGCTGTAGGGAAAGCAAGAAATCTGTATTAGATACCTAAAAGGCAAATGAAGAAGTATAATGGGTTTCGTTTTGTTATACATTTATTAAAAATATTTATTGGTACTCTACATAAAAAAAGGATAGCAGGTACAAGGGGCAACAAGATCCAGATACTTCTGAAAAATAAGTGATTATCAACCTTCGCTTTCAAAATATTTTCTGAGTCCAGTCTCAGTTAACAAAATATGATTCTGCCTTCTGTTTACATTTTTGAGGAATGCTGGAGTACATCCTCACAAATTAAATTTGCCATTGTAGCTTTATCATCTTGGCCGATGTTGTGCTGGTTCAGCCATCATCATTTTATGCTGCCTTCAGTTGCCTACTCACACAGGCCAACACTGAACTCAGCAACATCCCCTCAGAAGTCTTCTTTCAGACAGTCCTACTGTTGGTTCCTGTGGGCCCAGCTCCTCCACTGCCTGCTGTGGTGCCAGCATTGCCTGCTGGACACAACAGACAGAGATGGCTCCCTCAGTGTCCCTTTGAATGGAAGGACACCACCAAGAGAGCTCAGCAAGATGCAACCAGCCCTAACAAAAGACACACCCAACAGGAAACTCCTCCAATTGATCAGCTCCTGCTTGATATAATCCTGGCCTCACCCACCACCCCAACCATGACCACCTAGGTGAGGGCAG
>JAVSBS010004704.1:17253-31208 GCA_033124195.1 Coracias cyanogaster
GCTGCCTCAGAGGTGGTTGGCACTGAAGCACAGCTCCTCCTGGCACCCTGACTGCCGGTGCTGGGCTGGATGTTCAAAGGGCGGGTTTCCTCTACACACCATGCAACAGATGCCACGTGGAGTAAGTGGGTCGCACTGATAACACAAGGGCCTTGAATGGGGAACCCCATCCACCCGAGAATCTTGGAAGTTATCACAACCTGGCCAGAGGGCAAAGATTTTTGGGATGTCGTCAGAGCTGATACATGCTGAGGAGGCCCCACTATATACGAAACTACCAGACGAGTAGAAGCGGTATGCCCTGTTGACTGATGGGTCCTGTTGCCCAGGCGACTGGTGATGGGACAGAAGGAGGCAAACTTACTTACTGAAAGAGTAGTCAAGCACAGGATCAGGCTGCCCAGGGAAGTAGTGGAGTCACCATCCCTGGAGATGTTCAAAAAACATGTAGATGTGGTACTTCAGGATGTGGTCTAGTGGTCATGGTAGTGCTGGGTTGATGGTTGGACTTGATGATCTTAGAGGTCTTTTCCAACCTTAATCATTCTATGATTCTATGATTGTGGGAAAACATCGACAGTGGAATGCTGCTGTGTGGAGTCCCACACGACAAGTCACTGAAGCTACTGAGGGACAGAGTGAATTGAGCCAGTTTGCAGAAGTGAAAGCCATCCAGCTGGCTTTGGATATGGCTGAGCAAGAAAGTGGCCAAGGCTTTACCTCTACACTGACTCCTGGATGGTTGCAAACGCTCTGTGGGGGTGGTTGCAGCAGTGGAAACAGATCAACTGGCAGTGCAGAGGTTAAACCTGTCTGGGCTCCTGCATTATGGCAGGATACTGTGGCTCAGGTGGAGAACCTAGTTGTGAAAGTACATCATATGGATGCCCGTGTATTCAAGAGTCAGGCCACTGAAGAACATCAAAACTACAAGTGGGTGGACCAGGCTGCCAAGATTGGAGTGGCTCAGGTGGATTTGGATTGGCAGCACAAGGGTGAATTATTTATAGCTCAGTGGTCCCATGAGACCTCAGGTCATCAAGGAAGAGATGCAACATATAGATTGGCTCGAGACCGAGGGGTGGACCTGACCATGGACACTACTGCAGAGGTCATCCATGAATGTGAAATGTGCTGCAATCAAACAAGCCAAGTGGTTAAAGCCCCAACGGTACAGAGCATGATGGCTGAAATGTAAATATGGAGAGGCCTGGCAGATTGACTACATCACACTGCCATAGACCCATTAAGGCAAGTGCCACGTGCTTACAGTGGTGGAAACAACCACTGGATGGCTGGAAAAATGTATCCAGTGCCCCATACCACCGCCCGGAACACCATCCTGGGCCTGGAGAAGCAAGTCCTGTGGCAACACGGCACCCCAGAGAGGACTGAGTCTGACAACGGGACGCATTTCCGAAACATCCTTGTAGAAACCTGGGCAGAAGAGCATGGCATCAAGTGGATCTACCACATCCCCTACCACGTACCAGCCTTCAGAAAGATTGAAAGGTATAATGGACTATTGAAGACCACACTGAAGGTGATGGGGGGGGACTTTCAAGAATTGGGACACTCTCTTTGATTGTTAAATGGCTACAGGGCATGATGTACATGGTGTAGAATAGGGGTAGATAATGTCCTGGTTCGGACAGAACAGGGTTGATTTGGTGCAGCTATTCGATACCATGATGGCTTCCTGCCCTGTAAGCTAATTCTGGGGGGAGGGCAGATCAGGCAGTTCAGCTTCAGTGTTTTCAGAACGTGCACGTGTGTGTGTTCGATTTGTCTCCGGTATTGCCTTTTTCTGTGTATTACTTCTTTCTTAATATTTTTGCTGCAGCAGTTTCTTACGTGTCACTGTATTAAACTCTCCTTATCTCAACTGAAAAGGGCATTTTAAAACTTTTTTTTTCTTTCCCTGTCCGTGGCTGTGACAGGGGGGAGGGGGCAGGGAGCAGTGGCAGAGCCCCATTGGGGCTTTACTAAACCAGCACACCTTTTACAGTTTGTTATAGAAAAGTTCCTCTTATCAAATCCATTATTAATGAATGGTCTCCAGTTTGGAGTAGGGGAGGACAAGGGAAACATTTTTTTCAAAATCTCTTCTCTAGAGACTGTTGCAGCTAAAAGTAGCACTGGATGTCAGAAAATGAAAATTGGCTCCTATAATCCCTCTCTGGTAAACTACTTGATTACATCTGCTAATAATGGTCTGAAATCAGCACAGCCCAAATTCCAGCAGACAGTGCCTGGATGTGGACGAAGGATTAGGAAAATCCGCGACACAATAGCTGTAAATAGCTTGAGAGTAGGTATCTAATATAAGAGTGTTTTAGAGACTTTGGTATGCCAGTGATTATTCATCACATCCAATATATGTGTGGGTCCTGCCCAGTGATCCTCCTTAATCCTGCAACTTGTGTCTTACCGTTATTCTTTCTTATACACATGTAGTGTTTCTAATGGCCCTACTTCTGATACATACTGCACTGAGTGAAAGGAAAATTGGTCTTTTGTATTTGTGAGAAAGTATATGGAGATCATCAGTCCAAAATGGTCCTCTGCTCCTGGAGCACCAATGGTATGGGTTAACCTATCTGCCCTGAAACAAGACAATCCTTCTTGTGCTAACAAGCAGGTTATTCAGATTTTAAATTGGAAGACATCTGGAATTAACTGCAGTGTGCCAGTGTTCATGCAGATGGGTGACTCTCAGAAAGACCTACACCAAGAAACACTGATGAGCAGGACATACTTTAGGCACAGGGCAAGCAACAGCAGAATTTGGACCTCAGATTTTCCCACTGCTATCAAACACATCTTGAATTTGCCTCTGCCTTTCAGTTTCACTAGCTCTCCCCCTCTGCCTTTGCTTACATCCCTCGCTTCTTGTCGCCTCTTCCCAAGACAATGAAGTTTCTTTCCAAGAAAATGAGTGCATTCATCCCAAGGCACTAGAGTTTCACAAGTTTTAACTAGGCCTTTGTGTTTAGCTGAGTCCCCCCCAGGGAGCCACTGAGCTGTAGAGAACTGGGGAGAGAACCAGTCACCAGCTAGGAAAGTTTTTAATCTCAGAAGTGAGACTAATCCCAGGAGTCATGGTTAGCACCAGTTAATTATTCTTACTTTTTATTGAAGACAAATATTTTGTTGTCTGAAGGAAAGGCAGGATCACATCAATCCAAATCTAGATAAGACTGGGAATACTGGTTACACCCTTGTGACACCAGAGCTGAAGACAGGTCTTTTTCAAAAACTTCTGAAGACCTCCAGGGGCTTTCAGGGCATTGAATTGGGGTCACCAGGACAACATGTGCCTGCATGCAAATAGAGTCTTGCTTAACCCTAGCAAAAGAAAGCATAACATAACAACTCCCAGGAGCAAGGACCAAAGGCAGCACAGATTGCTCCTCTGCAACGGACAGAGATCATAGGTAATATTCCTGGCTGTTGTAAATTGCTTTAGCCAAAGCTAATGCTCTACTGAATCAGGCTCAAAAGTTCATAGTCACGTGCAGCAGTGTAAAACAAAAATACCTCCACTAGAACAAGCAGGACAGGATGTTCTCCTGCGTCTCCTAGTGTAAAACAGGAAGGAGTGCCCCAAAAACCCTCAGATTAAACCTCCTCTTTCTCACCATTACCAGTACATAAGGAGGTATACTGAAAATTGCTTCTTTCCCACCAATGTTCTGATTCCCTTTTTTACACCAGAATCTAAACATAAACATTAGGAGAGTACCTCAGACTGACAGGGATATGGGGACATACCATTCTGAGTTATAGAATCCTTCTCTTTTCAGTCCCACAACAGTGCACTATCAAAGCATACCCAATGAGTGGCATAGGTCAGGAATGGCTCTTTTTCTAGGCTGTAACTTTCTGTCTAGGCTCCATTAAAGTGGTTAACGGAGGCAGACATCTGAAATCAATTAGTGAATTTATATGGCATTTACTGGAAAACCTCAGATCTGTTCCAAGGAAACAGGAGCCCAGAGTTTTGGACTCAACCTTGCTGGTCTTGATGCACACCTGTATCCCAGTAACTCAGCTTGTTATTCAAGCTCTTGAACCTTTTGCTCGAGTATCCTATTTATCACACTACTTGTCACAGCACATTTCCCACATGTCTTGGATTATCCATTCTGTTCTTTATCCATGCTAACCATTGTCTTAAGCCTGTTATTCACACTCCCGTCTGATCTTATCTCACTGCTATCTCCAACGTGGTCTGTTGTACTAAATACAGTTCTTAGTTGTCTTACTTCTATTACCTAACTTCAGTGTTCTCTGCTCCAGCTGCTGTCCGAAACAATGCAGTACCCTTGTCTGGTGTATTCACCATGTCCCGTTGAACTAATCCATCTCTCACTGACTAGCCATTTCCCTAGGCCACTCTATTCATTTCATGTTATTTTATCCTACTGCCTGGCCATTATGCTGTATCCATTGGCCTTAGATATATTCCTCATCCTTCTGTCTTTATACTGTCCACACTAATCACACTAACTCTGCTTTGGGTTTATGCATTTTTCATTCCTTCACTATCCTCAGTTCAGCACATCTGGGTTAACCTGTTGACGTGGCCTTTTCCACCCTTGCCTTCTTGGCTAGTGAACATATTTGATTCCCATGTTGTACCTGACTTTTGACCCTAAATCACTGTTCCAAAATTCCCCATGTTATTCTGTTGTTCTGACTTGGCCTATCCACTTAAAGATATCCCTTTATCCTGCTCCAACTATATTTACCACACCACTGACAGCTGCTGCTTCATTGTACATCATGGTTTTTTTAATGAGATGCTCCAGAATTTTTTCTTTATCCACGATTTCCAGTGTGCATCTATAGTATGATCCTCCTTGTGTTTTGTTGTTGTCGCAGTCCGTTTACCACAGTTGTGCAGAGAAAACTGTTACCAAACTCTGTAGGCATAGATTAGGAAAATGGTCTTGAAAATACTCAAATGTAAGAGGTTACCTGGAAGATGAAAGAGGTACTAGTTGCCTGAATTGATGGTCTGGGGCAAGTAGAAGCATAAGTGCACAGCAGGAAGCAGAGTGTGTGGGAATGTTCCTGGTGAAAACCAGCAGTATGACTTGCAGAGCACAGCCTATTCCAGCTTTATGAGCTAATTGCTTTTGAAAGTGTCTTCAGATTTGGCTGAGAAGACAGCTGCTGCAAAGGATCTGCGATTAATTTGATTGTAGAAGCCTTCTAAGATTCATCTTGGCGTATTCAGAGTACCTACATTAAACCACTCTCCTAGGCTGACCTTTTGGATTTAACTGACTTTCCTGATCATGTTTATCAATATCAACACTCTGCCCTCTTCTTGCTTACCCAGTATGTGCCATTCTTCACTCTCCTCCCCATGTATTTTGTCATAAGCCTTGCCTCATTCCTCAGTTGTGCATTATGTTCTGGTTTGATCTCCTGAATATGAATCACAATCTTTCCTTAGCTTGCTCTGTAACTGTTTCAGACCGCACATTCCACATTACACCACTCTGTAGACTAGCAGCACATAATCCATTGCTTGATATGCACTTTCCTGCCCCCTGCTACTCTGGTATGGTCTTTACTTGCTAAGCTACTGTTGGTCCTGATCATAACATGTTTGAACCACATGTGCACGTAGGCAACTGTCTGACCTGGAACTCCCCTCTTCACCCAGACCCCTGGTATGCTACACTCATGCCAAGCCCATCTCTCAGGCTCGTTCAGTCACCTTTTACCACCAACAGTTTCCAGATGCCTGACAGCAGTGCAACATCTTTGACGTAGTAGTGACTCTCAGCTGCCTAAGTTCTCCTTTCTGCTGGGTAACCCTGGTACCCTGGATTACTCCATGCTGCTGCTTTGTGCTGTTCCTGCTGGCTCACAGGCAAGAAGTAGCTTGCAATGAACGCTGATGGGCAGTAGATGGAAGCAGTAGCCTGAGCAGGCACCACCTCCAGCGAGAAGAACGCCAACTGCTAGAGCGGCTGCTGCAGAAGGGAGAATTGAGAGGGAGGAGGGAGCAGCTCATCAGACTTGCAAAACTGTGCCACAGGCACTGCTGGAGTTATTTCTGAAGATGGATTGGTGTACTGCTGGGAATTTAATTGGCAGTGGAGAATAGTGTGGTCACAAGATTCACCTTTGTCTCCTTCCTTAGCTTGATCCACTTTTGTACTACAGCTAGCCTAGTTTGGCTTAATATTTTGCCTGCTACCCTAATCTTTATGGATGTTGTCCTATTCTGCTACAGACATTTTTACTCATTGCCTAGCCTGGTCCGTATACATTTTCTTAGAATCCTGGTTGTCTCACGCCCTGGTCCTCTCAAATCTGGTCCACAGCCTAGTATCTCTATTTAGAGTCCATACCTTCCATGTTAAGCCACTAATTTATCATGCTATAGACTATTTCATGGGTCATAACACAGTGGTTCATTCTGACTCATACTTGTCACTGATTGCCTAGTCTGCTCTACCTTATTACCCTGACACTTAACCTGTTCCACTCACCAAAATTCCCTGACATAGCCAGTCCTTCTACATTCACCAGCTGGACTGGACTGGTCTGTTAGTATTCCACTGCCCTGTATAGGTTCAGCTACACGCCTTTTCCTTCCCCAGTTGCCAATGAAAATACAAAGTCTCCTGTTTATGCAGTTTCCCTTGTGAGAAAATGGGCTCATGCCTGGGGATTCTTGTGGATGCATTGCATCGAATTCCCTTCAGATGCTTGGCTGACAGACTGTACCAGAGAGTGAGCCTGGCCTCTGAAGGAAACAAGCTGTGAGTCCTGTCCTAGGTTGCCTGCCTACAGAACCACCTGCTTTTCAGGTTCCTGCAGTCAATGGATAAAGAAGCTTGTAATGAACTTGAATAGACTCTAGGTGGAGCTTCTAACCTAAAATATGCAACAGGCAGCCGTGCTAGCTGTGAGATTTATTTTTCCAGGAGGAGTTTAAATAGCAGTTTTCATTCTCTTTCAAAAAATCCTGAGGCTCCATGAGCGTTTGTCTTACAGGGCCAACCCTCCTTTAGTGTCAGGTGTTAAAAACCAATTTTTTCTGAAGATGGTACAACTTTTAATAAGGAGACGAACAAGTAGAAAATAATTTATTCCCACTGGGAGCATGGATCATTACAGTGCTACCTTGCCCTGGTCCATTCAGTTTAACAAAATCCCAGAACTGGCCTACAATAGCTCTTTGATTTGGTGTGTTGAACCCTAATGCAATTCCTGGCCTTAATATATCTTACTAAAACTTTATACAAACATGGTTCCAAAAATCAATCAACTGCCTGACCTCATTCAAAGTGAATTAAAAAAAAAAGGGGGGGGTGGGGGTGGAGGTGAGGGGTGGGGAGGTGTGGGGGGAGTGGTGTGTGGAGGTTATTGGTATGACTTTGTCCACTCCTGATAATGTAATACCTTGACCTGATACATGGAATTTATAGTGATGATCTGAATTAGCCCATCCAGTGTATGCTAGTTTATAGCCTGTCTATCTGTAGTCAACACTCTTCTCTAGGGAAGATGGTTAAGTAAAGATAGAGGATTAATTGAATAGTTGGTTGATTTAAAGTGTATGAAGCAGGTCTCTTATGTCCATTATTATAATCTGAGACTTCTTTGACCTGAAATTTTATTCTCACTTTTCCAGAAATGGGGATAGGTTGTTGGCCCTAAAACAGATTGAACTTGGGTCCACTTCTGATGGCTAATCTGTCTAGTCATTATTGAAAGTTCTCCAAGTTAGTCACGGGTGATGTGGGACAAAGGTTTTCCAAGAAAGAGCTCTTAGTCAAGATATTCTAGCCCTATATTCATCTTATTATAGGCAGGTGAAAATCATAGCATTGTTGTTTTACATCAGTCATAGATACGAGTGCAGAGAAAGCAGTGAAGCTATCTTGATTACATGAACCTGACATTTTTCCCCACTAAAGACAGTTAATGGGATCTGGATATCTGGTGCCTATTCCCTGCCTTGAGATCAAACTTTACTTCTTCTTTGAGTCCTGACAGAAGAAAGAACTGTGAGATCATCTTGAAATTGTTTCCTGGCATTATCTACAAATTTTATCTTTCTGCTCTGTCCTGGTCCTATTTGTTACCATTTGTGCTCAATTTTAATCCAGCAGAGTTAATTCCAAGTTTGAATATCTGAGCCTAATACACTATTCTTATGTATCAGTCAACTCTCCTACTAATTTCTTGCCCAGATCCATCAGCCTTAGTTCATTAGTTTACTCTGTCTATTCTACACTCACTGTCTCGATCTCATTCAAACTGTTTCACTGACATCTGCAAGCCCCACAAAACAAAATACAGCCTCCTCTGGGCTGATTTATCCATGCTCAGTTTCCATCTACTCTTCAAGTAAACAAGTAGATCAAGGTTTAGTGTGGCTGGAGAAACAAAGTAAGAATATGATAGCAGAAGATTATCCATTTTATTTGAATCTGAGATTTAATAAGAACCTCTGATATGAATATGGGTGCCTGACTTTTTCACTCAAGTGAAATAATCTATTTTCCTCTTACAGGGACCAGCAACTTTGTCACCCATGTGACTCAGGAAGTATGCTGAAATCTTACCCCACTCATGCCAAAGAAGTAGTAATAATATACCTCAGAGTTATCATTAATGTATTTCAAGAGACCTACTCTACCTATTTGGTATTACAGGAGCACTTAAGTACAAAGATGCCAGGGGAGTGACAGCAATCTACTCCAGCTCCCAGTCTGAGCCTAATATCCTGACACATATTTGTGAAGTTTGGTGGAAATGTGAACACAATTGATTTTCAGATTCGATGTGGACAAGCTCATGAAGCTAAAAATATCTCAGACATTTGTTCTAGTCCATTGGGACCACTAAGGAACCTAAGGAAATGAGGGAACTGGGTCTATTTTGTTTTGCCCGTAAGATCTGAAAGGCATTCTGGTCGATCCTATATTAGGAGTAACGAAAACTTTATGTTCTAACCTATCCATTTTAACTTTCTCTTCTGGGTTCTTTCTCCCACATTATCTTAATGTAACTCATTGGCATATCCCAACTCACTCTCTGGCCTGATGTGGTTATGTCAGCTCCTTGTTCTCACCTGACCTCTCAAGCAAAATTATTCCATTTGGACTGCGTATATCATCATTACTAGATCCTTATAGTTCTTCCTGTATAAAAGGTGGAATAGACCATGGGAGTGTTTTACAATGTCCATAACCTGTTCCATCTCTGCTAATGAAAGGCCTTGGCCTTGACGAACCACTGTGACCTTCTAATGTGTGTCAGATTGTCTAAGAGGCTAAACTGTTAGCCTTTAGAGACTGACATTGTATTCCCAGTGAGGCTAGATTTGGAAGGCTAGTGAGGATAAATCTCACTAGCTAGTGAGGATCAATCTTTACACTGCCTTAAAGGCTGTTTGCAACTCAGCATAGACACCCTATTAAACCATCGCTTGCAGCCCATTGTTTGACTGAATGGAAGTCATAGAAAATAATTTACCATGGCCTTTTGGTATCTGGCCTACATTCACTCTCAGTGGGTTAAACTGAGTTTAAAAGAATAGGAGAAAGTTTCACACTTGTGTAGAGCACTTTGCAGTGTCTGAAGTCATATCAGCCAATCTTTCTTAGTTTCTCCCAGTCATCTTCTTTGTCATATGGCATGGAATGCCTTTGAGGATTTACTCCATAACCTTCTTGTAGACTGAGATGAGACAGCTTGTCCTGTAGTTCCTTGGATACTTCTTGCTCTTATTTCAGATGGGAGATGCCTTTTCCAGTCATAAGAAACCTCTTCCAACTGCCGTGAATTTTCCAGGATGAACATAGCCTTGCAACAACATTTGTCAGCTCCCACAGTATCCCCAGGTGAGACCGCATGTGGTGCTGTGGACTTGTGTATGTGCAACTGTCTTAAGTGCTCCTAAATGTTATATTTCTGTCCTGTGAGTAATGCTCCAAAGGTTCTGCTTGTTAGCTGAAGGACCACAGAAGCATGAAGGCAGACCTTACTAATGAAAACAGAGGAAAAATCACAATTTACTTTATGCTGCTAGTGTCATTTTAGAAGCTCTTCCTGTTGTTTTTCACAATCTTTGTTCATTTCAGTTGGGTAATTTTATTTTGGCTTTCCAGCTGTCTTGGATCCCTTTGATGAAATATCCAGGGCTGTCTCCTTTGAGATCCTGCTGGAAATGTCCTGAATAAGCAGAAGACTGATTTCCATAAGTGCAAGACTGTGATTCTATTTGTTTTTCTCATTTACTCTCAGGATTTTAAACTTCATAATCTTATGGACTCTTCAGCCAAAGTTTCCCTCAATCTCCAAATTCTTGACCAGTCCCAGGGCAGTTTTTCATCACCTGCAAGAAGACATTAGTTTAAACACAACAGTTAATAATACAGTTATAACGTAGGCATAATTCTAGTTGAAAATTGTATAGTTAATATATGTCTCTGTGTACACTGAATCGTGGAATCACAGAATCTTTTAGGTTTGGAAGGGACCTCTTAAGACCATCTAGTCCAACCCACCTGCTCAAGCAGTGTCAGCTAAATCAGGCTGCCCATGACTATGTCCAGTCAGGTTTTGAGTATCTGGGCAACCTGTGCCAGGCTTTGACCACCCTCACAGTAAAAAGGCGTTTTCCTGCATTCAGATGGAATTTCATGTGTTTCATTTAGTGCCCTTTGCCTCTTGTCACATTACTGGACAGTAACAGCAGATAAGGTCCCCTGAATCTTCTTTTCTCCAGGCTAAACAATGTCAGCTCTCTCAGCCCCTCCTCATATGAATGTTGCTTCAGTGCCTTAATCACCTTTGTGGCCCTGTGCTGAACTCAGCCCAATAGCTACACAACTATTTTGCACTGGGGAACCTGGAACTGAACACAACACTGATGAAGTCACATCTGGAATGCTGAGTAGAGGGAAAGGATCACTTCCCTTGACCTGCTGAGTTCTTCCAAATGTGGCCCAGGTCTTTTTTGGTCTTTTTTGTTTTATGCGTTCATGGTCAGTGTTTTTGCCCAGGACAACCAGGTCCTTCACTGCAGAGCTGCTTTCCAGTTGGTCAGCCTCCAACCTGTACTGCTGGCTGAGGTTACTTCTCCCCAAATGCAGGAATTGGCATTTTCCCTTGTTGAACTGTTGTGCTCTTTCAGCCGTCATCATTTTATAGTGCCATCAGTTCCCTGATCACACAGGCCAACGCTGAACTCAGCAACATCCCCTCAGAAGTCTTCTTTTAAACAGCCCTGCCATAGGTTCTGTGGGCCCAGCTTCCCCGCTGCCCACTGTGGTGCCAGCATCACCTGCTGGACACAAGGGACAGAGATGGCTCCCTCAGTGGCCCTTCACATGGAAGTACACTACCAAGAAATCTCAGCAAGATGCAAACAGCCCCAACACAAGTCACACCCAAGAGGAAGCTCTTCCAATTGATCAGCCTCTGGTTAATATAGTCCTGGCCTTGCCCACCACCCATGACCACACGGGTGAGGGCAGAGTCACAGAGCCACAGGTGGGCCAGGTTCTGCCTCTGAAACATGAAGCCAGTAAGAAAAACAAAACATTCTGCTAGGTTGTGACTCATTCACAGGTCAACTCCAACTCAGGGCCCACAACTCAGGCCCCAGCACTTCAGACCATAACATACAGCCTGATAGACGTGTTGATATGACAGCTGTAAGCTTTACTCCATGTTCTGAATACACAACCCTTGAGGGACCTAATCCTTCTGCATGACCAAAGGATGTAAATCAGCTTTCCAAAGGGTCTTTACAACCATCGTTCCCTCACTGATTGACGGTCACCAAGTTTTCTTTTAGCAAATTCCCTTTTTTTTTAGCTAAGCCTTTTCAAAGGGTTATTTATATAAAGTGAAGAGCAGGAAAATGTTATTAGTCATAGGTGCTTTTCTGGTTTTGGAGTACAGTATGATTTTGGTCTTTTACATAACATTGCATTTGGAGTATACTTAATAATACTAACTGGTCAAATGCAGTAAAAGAAGAGAGATCAAGCTAACACTGTCTCATATGATGAACGCTTTTACCAAATGCCACTATATTATTTTCCAAATTCTACAATTTGGATGATACTGCATGTTGTTGTTTGAAATACTTAAACAATATTTTTTTCTTCTAATAATATTCTAGAAGTACTTTTTAATGAAGACATGGGCAAATAGATGGTGTGTTTGTTTTCCCTGAGACATGACAGTGAGTTAGGATTAGAAAGACAGACAGATAGAAAGGAGAACAGACATACAATGGAGGCAAGAAGAGGCATGTAAAGAACAGTTTAACAATGTTGAATGACAAAAAGTACCATAGGTAATGCTGAGTAATGCTGCAAGGCAAAGTAAATACGCAGTGCTTAAAGTTATTCCACAGCATTTGCCATAGGTAAAAATTGCATTGTGTTTTCTTTTATTACTACTATATTTCCATTTAATTTTCGTAGATGCAATGAAATACATGTGTAAAAACGGTAGTTTTCTGAACTTTTCATATCACAGAAAATGCCATTGTTTTGTATAATACTTCATATGACATGGAGCAAAAGAAGTTGGGTTAGTAAAGCTAGTTTGGTTCACTTCCACCTGATTTCTATATTTCAGCTGGTTTAATTATTATGTCACCCTGTGTCAAGCTTTTAATTTGAAACATTCATTTTATTACCTTTTCACAGCAGGTTGTATAAAACATTGAAATGGAGAAAGATATGATGGGAATGCCTTGCGTTTCAGCAGTGCCTGGCAGGTTCTCATTCTGCAGAGCTGTTACTCACAGCCACTGCTAGAGAGAGCAGCTTTGGAGCAGCTTGCAGTCTGTGTAAGCACTTGAGTGTGCTCTCTGGTCTGTTTTGCAGAACCTCACTGTCTTTATGCCCATCTGAATGACAGTGCTGCTTATATTACTAAAAAGCCCAGCAGTGGATGCCATAATATACTGATCAGTAGAATTTACAAAATTAATATTTTAACAAAATACTATGCCTTTTACTTTTCTGAGTTCAAATCAATGCTATTTATCAGATCTTTTTAAAATATAATTGAGACAATCTTGACCTAGATTGTGTAGTTTAATAAATTTGCAGCACAGTCAGGTCCTCATGTCCATTTATTGTTTTGATGTATTTTAGGAGATTGGCACATGATAAAAGCAATCTTGAGTTTATAGGGATTTTGTCAATTTTCTATGTTGAAACATACCTGTGTAAAGTTAAATGACATGATTCTCTAAACAAGTCATTTGCAAATAAAGATATACACAGAATGCATAAGTTTAAAGCTTTACATATCCTGTGAAGTATAAGCTTGTAATGTTATGTCTGCTTTCTAAAATAAAGTTAAGAAGCTTTTGAAAGGAATGAGAATTGTAATTGTAATTTGAATTTGAAAAGTAATGAGTAAATCATATTTTGCCGTCACAAATCTAAACAAGCTGTCTTTTTCCATAAATTAAATAGATAGTGTAAGTCAATTTTATACTTTCATTGTTAATAAAATGAGATAACAATCTGAATTAGAAATCCCACTTTTAAAAAACAGTGTGTTTATTTGAGTCTGTCTTTTGTATGCACTATCATCACTGGTAAAGACAGTTAATAACAGACATTTCTTTATAAAATGGGGGTTTTGTTTTATTCCTTCTTACTGTTTTTCACAGTAGTCTATTTCATTGAATAGCAAATGCAAGTTGAGTAGGCTAGCATGAGGTGTTAATGCAAAATTCAAGCAGCTATTACACATTACTTGGGTTTTTTTCCCCCATCTGAATGTTAAGCCATGTACTTTTAGGATTGATATAAGTATTTCTTATTTCTTAATAAGACTTACTGCTGGAATTGCTTTTACTCATTTTATTCATGGAAGATATAGTTTATGGCCAAGACAAATACGTGACTACTTTATTCTGAAAAGAGACTGTGTGAAAA
>JAVSBS010004704.1:33336-53887 GCA_033124195.1 Coracias cyanogaster
CCTGCTGGTCACACCATTTCTGATACAGGCCAGGATGCCGTTGGCCTTCTTGGCCACCTGGGCACACTGCTGGCTCACGTTTAGCTGGCTGTCCACCAGCACCCCCAGGTCCTTTTCCATCAGGCATCTTTCCAGCCACACTTCCCCAAGCCTGTAGTGTTGCTGGGGGTTGTTGTGACTGAAGTGCAGGACCCGGCACTTGGCTTTGTTAAACCTCATACAATTATTCTTGGCCCATTGATCCAGCCTGTCCAGATCCCTTTGCAGAGCCTTCCTACCTTCGAGCAGATTGACACTCCTGTTTAATTTCGTGTCATCTGCAAATTTACTGAGGGAGCACTCGATCCCCTCATCCAGGTCATTGATAAAGATATTAAACAGGATCAGCCCCAGAACTAAGCCCTGCGGGACCCACGTGTGACTGGCTGCCAACTGGATTTAACTCCATTTACCACAGCCCTCTGGGCTTTATTCCAGTTCTGCACAGAAAAAGGTGCTAGGCAATAACTTGCAAAGCTAGCACACCTTTTGAGGAATAAGACAGGTCTTATACACAGAATAACAACAAAGAAGAAGCTACAGTAGCGTAGATCCCCTCATCATCATAGAGCACTCAATCCCCTCATCTAGGTCATCAATAAAGATATTAAACCGGACCGGCCCCAGAACCGGTCCCTCTGGGCAACCCCACTTGTAGCAACTGAAATATTATTCCTGACTTTTCTTGCAAAATTATCTCATGTGCATAGGCTTGGAGACTTACCAGAATATTTTAATCATTTTTTCATTTTCTTTGAGGTGATATAAGTTTCTGTTTACTAAATTACAATGATGTTACTCTACAAGGAACAACTGAAATTCTATTGCTCCTGTATAAAATGAGAAAAATCTATTTTTCATTTCAGAAACCATCAGGCTTTTTGTCAATGCTGGATGAAGAAAGCCAATCTATTTGGTCGGTGGAACAGAATCTTTCTAAACGCATTCAGTCTTACCTGGATACATCAGACACGAATACAGTGTATTCCTCTACAAAAGATGGGAATGGTAACCTTGCCCCGAAGGATCAGGGCTCCACCTTCACTGTTATGCATTACGCTGGGAGGGTAAGTTGTCTGAATTATTGGCTACACACAGTTAATGAATAAGAGTAAACAAACCAAAATTCTGCATGGCTTCTCCAACTCCTGGCTATAAATAATAATTCACTTTCTAGTGATGAATTTTCAGAGGGCAATTTAGAATCTCAGTGCAATATCTAGTGTATAAGATCTGTAGCTGGTATCATATTGTGCAGGATTCAGGCTACCTAACTCTGGCTCCTACATTGTATCTTCATTGTAAGCAATTCATGAAGAAGGGCTGGTTCAGATACCTCAGCATACGTATTTAATGCCATTTTACTTGGCTGTCACATTGCTTTCAGATGTTGTTCCAGAACAGTATAGGTTCCCTACAGATACTGTGCCATATACGTAGATACTGTGGATACCAGCATGTATCTGGTAAAAATACCAAACATTTTGTCTTAGTAACCATAATGAATATATATTTTTTCCTTTTTTCTTTTCCAAACTCACAGAACGTGCTAAGTGTCTCTAAATACAGCCGTAAAACAGGATTAATGTTTTGCATTTCTCCTCCTGCAATGTTCATGGGAAAAACATAACCAATTCTGTTAAGTAGGCCTCTTACATTTTTCTTTCCAATATTCCCTCATTTTCACAACCACCTGCAGCCCAAAGCAAGCCAAATAGGTGTGTTTAAAGGGCTAGTCAGGTTTTTTAGATAATCTGTCAGATTGTCCCCTCTGTGATTAATCTTACATGCTACCGCTTCTCTTTTCAAAGCATGGTATTTGAAATGAGCTCATGAATGTAGATTGTATGGGCACAATGCAGTGGGGCCTCTTAGTTCTTACTTTTTCCAAAATTTCCACTCTTGCAAGGTGTGTTCAAGACTTGTCTCGAAGACACCACAAAATAGACTTGCTGACTCTGTCATATCTCAAGGTAAACACATATGCCCTGAGCTCTCCAGAACAGATGAGAGGTTGGAATATGCACACTTACCTTTCTTTAACCAGATTAGGGACCTTCACAGCAATATAAATGTGGAAAGGTCTCACAATGTGGCTCCTCATTTGGAAATGAAGTCAATGGAAGTGTTGAGCAGTGTTCTGATGCAGCCAAATTTGTTCCTGCTCAATGATAGAAATGTTGTCATTATGGAAAGGATTAAGACTATTTGGACAGTGCTTAAATTCCTAACCTAAATATTCTAAATATCTCCCTGGAGGATTTTCTTTCACCATAAGGCCTTCTACTTAGACTCAAATTATTTACCAAAGTTATGTGGTTTGAATACCTTCACTATTGGGACTTTTCAATAGGAATGTGGGCATACAGTGGTTAGATAGCAGCACAGCACAGTACTTAAAAGTGATAGAGTTGAGAACTGACCATGGACTCCAGGTGTCTAATTTCATTTATAAATCTGTTCTATACTTCTTAGGTAAATTCTTTTTTCATGAAGTTCTGTTGTGTTTATACAAATCTATTACAATAGCTTTAAAAGGTTCCACACACCAAAAACTGTCATGGAAGCAGCAGCAAGGCAGCTGCATTAAAATCACAACCAGAATAATAAACTTGTTTCTTCAAAATGAAAAAAAAAGAAGTTGGTCTTTTTTTCTGAAGAAGCAATCAGCAGGAAGATTTGTTAAGATCCAAGTTTCAGGTGCCTGGTTCTGAAAGTTGAACTGTGAATGGTAAGAAGTTTTCATTAACGTGTGTTTTAGCCTTGCATGATTGTTTAGATTTTTTTTCTCTCTCTAACATAGACACCGGGTTTGACCTTTTCCTAATAATGTAATGACATTTAATTTAAAAGTATGAACAAATAGACAACTCTCCAAGTAATGTAAATTCACACATTCTTTTGAAGTTAACGGAGATTGTTTGATTTACAGTGGCCAAGGAACTATTCCAGACAGTCAGGTTGCATCCCTATGCCCGTAAAATGCTCAGCCCTGCCACAACAGAAAAGTTGCTGTGCAAGTGCTTAACTCTCCTTACTTTTAATAGTGATCAAGCAAAATCCTTGAAGACACTTGCATTTTTGGTATCTCATGGAATCATTATCTAACTATCATAGATTGACATTTCCAGTGATTTATTATAAGTATTTACAAAAAAATGTGATGATAGGATTAGTGTGCTAAATAATGACACAACTTGAGTTTATTCTGAGAATAGTATATCTTCATAAGTTGGTAAGTTGAATATGAAAAACTTGGATTTTAAAACTGCTGATGCAGTTCTTTAGATTGTGTTATTACTACATTTAGTAGCTTTTTATAGAAGTCACTTGTGATTTATGCTTTATGAAAATTATTAAAGGATCAGACTTTTAAATATATCAGATTTTATTGGCACTCAAAAATAAGAATTTAATATATAAAGTAACAGTATAGTTTGGCAGGTTTTTTGAGCCATTTTTATAGTCTGATATCAATTAAATGACTCTAAAGTAAGTGAAGTATAAAGCTATCTTTCTCTGCGTTGTTACCTTCAGAGGTCCCCAAATTTAAAACATGGGGGCTTGATTTTATTCTCACTTACGACAATTTTTCGCTGATTGCAAATCCTTTAACTCAGTAAAGCTTCTCATTATTTACATGAGTATAACTGAAAGATGAATCAGACCCAGAAGGTAGAAAAAGAATTACCAGTAAAATGTGACAGGTAATTGAACATGAAATTTTTCACTTCTAGGCTTAATCATTTATATGCGGGTGATGTGTCTAGGCTGGTGTTTGTGGAGGAAGTCCTTCTGAATGCAGGCTCTGTGTTAAACAGAGGGTGAAGGCAGACATCCTGATGTCTCTAGATACCAAAAGTTGTAACTGCAATGTAGCTCACAGCCAATGTGAAAGAGTTGCAACTCCAAGTCATTTAGAGCCAAAAACAAGAGCTAATACTCTGTGTTGGCCCTGGTATGAATCCCATATGGACCCTTGTAATTTTCATCAGTAGTTTATGCATATAGCTTAAATTGGGTTCCTATCTTTACTCAGACATTTACAGTAACTATTTTAACAACTCGTGAGTGAAGTTATACTGGAAAATGCAGCTATTAAAAATACTGCCTCACTGAAGAGTCCTATATATTTGAGATTGACAGACAGTCTTCTGTGAACAAAACTGGTATCTCTACCTTTACATTATGAGAGAATTACAGCTGATACAGATGTGTCCATGCAGATTTAAAGACCTCTAACATGTCCGTATCTGAAAGTTTTGTGTTATAACAGAAAAAAAATCTTTTCTTCCAGTTTCCAGTATTTTTGATTGATTCAGTCATGCAGTGTCAGGTATTGCCCATCCCCTTGTGTTTTATGCTCGGTAGCTTTTCCTAGGACTACACATATTATATTGTTGTTCCAATTCTAATTAGCCTTAGACCATTCCAGAAAAGGCAGTACCAAGAGAAAAGATAACAGGTTGGGAGTGAGAAAAAGAAAACGTGAGGTCAAAATAAACCTAAGAAAGCACATAGGAAGAAAAGGGCCAGAGTAATGTGTAAGGGAAAAAATCCCAAAGAATTTGGAATCTGTACTTGAATCTCTGGCAAAAACAATGCTTTAAGAAAATCTATATGTATGATATAATTCTGGGAGACCTTTGATTTTTTTCTTACTTTCTTTGCTGCTTTGGAATGAAGAAAAGAGGAAAGCAATATGCGCAAGTGAGCTTCTGTGCACAGAAGAAATAAACACAGGAGTGAGATTTTTCAGTGGAAGCTGAGAGAGAATACTGTGTTCCACAGATGTGACAGAATGATCCTGTGAAAGAAAGAAAACAACTTTTCATTAATTTCTCTGGAATTTTACTATTATGCTTGCACAACATTGAATCTGTCTTTTTCTGCATGAGCAGTATGATACAGTTGTTAAATATATGAACACATGCTCAGCAAAGGCCACTGTGAACATTAGTACTCGATCATATCAAGTATTTTACTTTATCTCCCACTTTTAATTTTGCAGCTGAACAGAATCCTACAATGCCTTGACACATTATGAATCTCTTCTACGAGCTATTTAATGTCTTGGTATCTGAGTGGTATAAGACAAAAAGCTTATCAGTTCTGTTCAGGCAGAATGTAGAAAAGAATGATTTAGGTTTTGTATGACTAAAAAATTATCCTAGTGGAAGGCTTTATCTGAAGGCTGTTTAACACATTTCCTTGAACACTGGCAGTCTGAGCTCTTCTGGAAAAATTCTGCTCATCTGGAGAGGCTCCCCGGTTCCATGCTGCAGGCTGAAAACTTGTCTTGAGGAAGCAATGAGTTCTATGGGTGCAGTTGATCAATACATCTGACCATCAAGTGAAACTGTACCAAGAATGTGTAATACTGAATTTCTAGGTACTTTTATTGATAACATGAATATTTAAATTGTGAGCTTTCATGTAGCGAAGGGCTTCACATGAATTATATCTCTAAACTGTCAGCTGTACTGATAATTACGATTTTTGAAGAATAACATTACATCACCAAACTGTCTTGAGGACTCACAGTTCTTTTTTATTATTATTTTATGGAAGAATTAACATATCAATAACTAAATCAGAAATACATTGTCTTAGCATAATGCCAAGAGACATAGCTTTACCTAATAGTGGTATTTAACATACCAGTATTTGAGATAGTGAGCTATTTGCCCCATTGTTCCTGTAATCTGAACAATAGGTCATAATAATTTAAGCTTTCTGCAGTTCAAGTTTATACTTGAATTTAAAAATTCAATAAGCCCCTTTTCACCATTTGCCTTGCCACTGTTTTGACTTAGAGTACTGTAATAAGCTGATGAAACCTAAAGACCCACTTCTTTGCTGTATAAACCAGTGCACATAATGTTCTTCAAGTGCGGATCAATGTCTGCTCCATTTCTCAGCTATGTGCATTTAAAAAATACCTCTCAGCTGTCAGCTCACCTTCACCAAGGCACTCTCCTCTGAAATGCCTTATACATCCCAGGCAGACTCTGAAACTGAACCTGTAAATCAAAAGACAAAAGGAGATGGATTAATCAATAAGGATGCTTTCATTTTCTCTATTTTTTCCTCAGGCTGAATCTCCAGACATAACAATCAAGTCAGCCTAGTCTAAGCTATACCAAGGCCTATAAAGGTTACTTAACAAAGATTCTCTTCTTCACGCAGAAAATGTAGTTGTGCTTTTTCTCCTTTTCTCTCTCTCTTTCTTTCTTTAAGTAGACTTGATTTTGGACTTTCACTTGCAGGGGAAGATAATAAAAAACTTCCCCCCACCCTCCTATTTTGTTTCTAAATATCTTCTCATTTCATTTTGCTGCTATTTCTATCACAGTGTTAGAATAAGACTTTACAGACTATATAAAATAATTTACCTCACTCATTGTTTAACAAGACTTGTTCTGGTGGGTGAGAAGCCCAGGGATGCTAAAAAAACCCGGCACATTCAAGCGTTTAAATGATACCACTCACATTTAAGTACTAGTAGAAAAAATTGTCCTTGGACATGTTCTCAAAAATTTTCCCTAACTACATAAACTGATTATTTTCTTATTAAACAGATCTAACAACACATGCAGAACTGTGAATTTCTGAGTTACATTTTGTTATTAAAATAGTAAAATTTTCCCTTTTAACTGTGAATGCTGCCAAATCAACCTTAAAATTCCAGGTGGCTTTTTTCTAGCTTGCTTTAGGGCTCCTGCTGGATCTGCCATTAACAATGAGTGCTTTTGGCCTATCACAAGATAGGAGAACTATTTATTAAAAAAAGAGTATTTGAAGGAATTGGTGAAAATTATGTGTAAATATGGCCCTGTTGATAAAGTATATTGGGAAGTCCGATAAACATAGATAAAGTCCCTTACCAAAGTCAGATGTGATGAGGGGGGATACTTAGTTCAGAAGAGATGTACAATGGCGTGGCATGAGGATAATTAATGAAGTGAAAAGGCAAGATTATTTAAGAAAGTAAAAGGATTGTGCAGTTCCCAAAGTTAGCTCTGTGCACATTTATTGTGTGAGCTTCCTGTTTTCTGGTTGTTTGGTTTTTTACATCTTACTGTTTCTGCTAGTTCTCACAATATTAAAACCAGCTATGCCAACTTAAACAACCAGAAAACAGGTTCAAAACAAACAAAATTAAGTATTTTTTTGCATAGCTAGTAACTAGTGAAGCTCCTTGCCACAAAGTGTTATAGATGCTGAAAATATTAATGAGTTCTGGAAACAGAGACTCAGGGAGGAAACATCAGTCAGGAGATATTAAACGCAAAGATGAAATACAGCCTGCAGGTCAAGAGCTCCCTTGTGGGCAGAGCCATGGAAGCTGAGAGTGGAATTGGTGGAAGGCACAGTGGAAGTATTCCTCAATATTTTTCCCTAAATATCTAGGACTAGATGAATTATGGGCCTGTTGTTAGAAATCAATAGTGGGCCTGCCCCACTACCACTGTGCGTAGGTTAAGCTCTCTTGCTTTCTGAACTTATCAAGAAGGAAAGCAAATCCAATCCCTTTTGTGTTTTAATCAATTTTAATGACATAAAATGCAGTGTGGAATGGCACACTGATTTCTTTTTTAATAAAAAAAGTTCAACTCATTCAGATAGCATCTAAAGATCTTGTTCCTTTTGGTTAACACAGACACATAGGTTTATACACTGTCTGCCCCAAAGATCTCGTCATGTAAAGCAAACAGCTGTAATAAATATAAGTGAGGATAAGAAGTATGTTTTGTAATACGGGAACCATGATCTAAATGAGTGCACATTTCCTGTCTGAGTCATATAATATTTGTTTGGTTTTTGTATCCTCTGAGTAGCTATCCACTGTGCTTGAGTGCAAATCAGTGCAGAGTTTTGGCCAGGTGTACTTGAGAAACCCAATGGAAGAAAACTGAGGGAAATGTATGTGCTTTAGGCAAAGTGCTGTATAGGTTGGCATCTCTGATGATTAACAAAATTGGCAGCTAGAAGAAGACTTCTTTCTTTTTCTCTTTTGTGGGGCTGGCAAGGAATATGGAACCCTAGAGTGCCATTTCATTGAGTCAGTTTTCATGTCTTTAGGCAGTGAATTAATTTGCCAGGTCTCTGGGAAGACTGTTAGAGAGGTAGCAATTTGTTCATAAAAGGGAATCCTGCTAACTTTAATGTATTTTATGTAATATGAGAGATGTCTTATGAATATAGTTCTAGAAGTTGATGATGTATTATACCGGCATCAGTATTGAAACTTCTCCCTGTTTCAATCTCAGCACTTAATCATAATATAGTATCTCCCACTGCTATACTTACCTACTCCTCCCACCAATACTAACTCTCTTCTTCTAATTTAGTCAAAGCCTGACACTCAATTAGGAGCTAGCATTATGGATCTGTAGAATAAGTTCTGTTCATTATCTTTTATGGACCAGTATGGTGGCACATTTACTTTAAGTACACTAAAAGCAGTTAATAGTATACTTAAATTATTCTACATAGTTTCCTAACTATGTTGTATGTTCTTAGCAGATGCCATTAGAAAATTATATAAAGTTGCATCTGTCATGGAAAGCAACATAATTCTGTTGTCATACCTTTTCTCTGTCAGATGCCATACTGATTACATCATTTGACAATTGCTAACTATAACAGATATACACATCCTAGTCATATAATCTCTTCCATGAGTAAGATAGCATTACATAATTGTCAAATGACTCAATGGAAAACAAAATTAATGCACTGACTAGTATTTCTAATCTTAATTATATATTCACATCTTTATTAAATATATACAAGGATAAAATTTCCCCAAATATCTAAAGGGCTTAGGATATAGAACCAATAAATAAATTTGAAAGGCTTTAGGTAGAAACATGGTCCCAAGGTAAATAAAGCCATACTGTATTCTAAGAAGTTCTTATTAAGTGTCTGCCTAGTCCTAGAGGTACTACAATCTGTAATTTTCTTCCTTTTTAACTTAAAAATTCCCTTTGGGTTCTACTACTGTGCAAGCCAGAGCTGTTTATATCTAAAGACTGTAAATTAACTAAGGGAAATTAAACCCAGTGCAGTGACTGCTTTTTAGTCTTAGTGCTGCTTTTCTCTACTCCTGGGATGGGCTCTAATGTTAAAGCAGCCTTTTGGTCATATTTCCTCATTTTAGATGTACCCTCAGGAACTCTGGTTAGAGCCTTGCTTTCTGCTCACTTCTCAAAAAGCACACCATGTGTTAGAGTTTATCTGCAGTCATGTGACAGATGAAGCAACAATCCAACTGTCTATTCTTGAAATTATGACATCAGCAAGTAAGGTGACCAAAAATCCTTATTTGCATAGTTGTTAGAAAGGTAAATGGGATCTGCACATAGCCTATAGATTGAACTTATCTCCAAGGACATATAAATGGCTGGAACTTGTCTTGAGTGTGAGCTGGGGAAAAAAATTGCTCCATGAGTGGTTTGTCATGGTCAGTGTGGACACTTTTCTGTTTACAGGGAGATGTGTGATCTTGAAGTAACTTGCTCATCTTACAGTAAAAGTGATTTTTAGGTCACTTCTTGTGTTTTACACTATGCTTTTGATTCAAAGTCTTGCATCATGGAAATGTTTTAGAATCAGCCTGGTGACATTTCTGTATACTTGCAGAGTGACACAATGTTCAACAACCTAATGTTTTTCTGGTTACTATTGTTGGCACTAAGAAAGGAAAAAAAGACACTACCTGATGCCAGCCTTTAACTGTTGAGTGAAAAAAAAAACCAACCCATAGCTTTATTTCTAGTGCTGTAAGATTTTTGAAAAATGCATTGGTCATTACTAATGATGTCACAATATCTTATTATAGGTTACTTATGAAATTGCTGGTGCGATAGAAAAAAACAAAGATTCCCTTTCACAAAATCTCGTATTTGTTATGAAAAGTAAGTAAATGGTTTTGTGGTTGCTGTTGTTGTTAGAAAGCAAGATATTATGACTTGACTTTCATTTTAGTTTTAAGAGAAATTTATATACATTTTATTTCCAGTAAAAAAAAGTCACCCTCATCTTTTTGAAGTATGTACACATTGTTAGAAATTTGCTCTAATTTAGAATTGGTTTGGAATTCATGAAAATAAAGCATCTTCATCATGTGATGTGAGGTAAAGAATAAGAAGGTACAATGTGATCGATGAGTATCACTTAAAGAAGTCATTGGGTATTAATTAAAACAAAAATAAACCCCAGAAAATAGTAAAGAGAAATAAGGCTCCAAAATCATAGAGGCTCCAGTGGGATGCCCACCTTTCCAAAAGCAAGAACTTGTGGATGTTCTTATATTTTTCACTTCATACATACAAATGTTCATTGAAATACAAAATTAAATACCTTTCCATATGCATATTGCACCTGGCAATAATGCATCCCTGTTTATTAAGTAGTGAATCATATTTAGATTATTAAAAACCTCTATCATTTACTCTGTGACAACAAACAAAACATCTTCCTCAGGGAAATGTCAATGTATCTGAGATGTTATTTCTCTTTTTTTCAACCACTGCAGTGTCTTTCACTTCATATGTTATATTCTTACACTTCTTTCCATAGAAATAGAGATCTTTTGGAGCTAATATTTGTCTTCCAAATCAGCCTTGCTGTTAGAATGTATTGTTTTTTAGCAATTTTACCTTGAAATTAGCTAAAGTCCCTAGTAAAATAATTGATGCATTTCAAAGGCAAGCAGTGTACATTAAGGATGAGGAAAGAAATGAAAACAATTGATCTTGAATATAATCCTATTGATTATAGTTTTAGAGACTTTCCAGTTCTCACTACTTGGAATTTACATGATAATCTGCCAAAGAGCATTAGAAGGTATGGAAACTTCCAGTATGTTCTACAAGTGAGAGCATTCTTCCATTCTCTCACGTGGTCGCTTTTTGCACTTTGATTGCTGTTTTGTGTAATCGTTTATGAAACTGTTAAAAGGGAAGAACAGAGAATTGGGTATAAAATGTTTGATATTCTGAGAGTGAGTGTATATATAATTAAGAAGTCATAACAATTACAATTATAATTAATGGAAAAATTCTGAAGGCAGAGTCTTTACAAGCATGTAAGTAATTCAAGGGCTACATTCCTTCTTTTTAAAGTGATTTAGACTTGAAACCTATTTTTGATTGTCAATGACATATTTCCTTTAGGGTCAGTTTCGTAAGTTCTGTAGATATATACCTTAAGTGCATTGAATGATTGCATTTAGTTTCATTAACAAAAACTTTTAAATATACTGACAACATTAATTTGCATATATGCATAAGAATGTGGAACATACCTTTCTGATAAATAAATCAGGAGAGACTATAGACATAGATTTCATCTGTTTTAATTGGAAGGGCATAATTTTAATGCCTTTCCAGTGCTACTTATTATATCTATCCATACTTGAAACATATGGAGATTTACTATGTCCGCTGATTGTGCTGAAATTGTTTCAAATATCTGCTTTACCATCTTCCTCACAATTTTATTATTCCTGTTAAGTAAGGAATAGTCAAAGAAAAATGGAAAGAAAGCTATTGCATTTAAGAATCTAGTAATATACTTTAGACAGCTAATAAAAAGCAAACTAGGGATTTCTGCCTGCTACTCTAAACCTAATGACATTATTTATGATGCTTATCCCATTCATCTTTCTGGTTTTTTTCTGGGTTTTTTTATTCACATGATGAGTGTAATCATAATGTCAGCCTGTTAGTTCTTAAAAAAAGAGTAATAAAAATTAAGGATCATTAAGGATGTATCACACAACAGGTTTTTAACGTTTATGGGTGCTGTGGCAGTACAAGCAGCATGTAATTACCATGCTCATCTTAAAAAGCCCATGATGATAATCTCATAAAGGATAATTTGACTGAAATTAGTATAAAGTATCCTATCTGTCTTAAAATTTTTATTTTTAAAACACCTCTTGAAACGGTATTTGTTTTGTTAGTAATTATCACCACAGTATAAAATATATGTATGGCATAGTCTTTTTTCTTTAAGTGTTTGTAAGTGTGGTCTTGATGTAGAGAAATACGAACCCCACTTGATACAGTTCTGTCCTTCACCTTGCCTTTTTTTTTCCATCCCTTCCTATATTGTGTTTTATATAATTCTTTTTCTTTGATTCAGTGACTGCCTATAATTTATTTCTGTCAAGTGGCTTGATAATTTCTAAGTACTACCTGTTGGGCATATGTTGTGCAGAATGCATCTCTTATATTGCTTTAGTAGATGGATAAATTGGGAGTCTGTAATGGAACAAAATTCAAAGGTGACTATCACATAAGTAATTCAGACAGATCACAGTCTGAAAGGTTTCGTTTTCTTCCCTGTTTTGTTCAGTGCAGAACCTGAATATGTTTAAAAAGAGCATTATTGATGGCTGACATCCTTAGATATTGACTGCTCTTTGACAACTAATATAATATAATATAACATAATATAATATGTCTATTGGTTTGACCACTTGCTGTAAGCTTGCTTATTTAATTCTGTCTCCTGCTGTATGTCTTCTTACTTCCAAATGCAATATATATAATTTTCTAACTTGTATTATATCTTCACACATTAATTTCTTCTTTGTTTCCCAGCCAGTGAAAATCTAGTCATCAATCAATTGTTCCAGTCCAAGCTGACACAAACTGGATCACTTATTCCTCCATATCATTCCCTTAAAATCAAAGGGTGTAAAGCAGCTTTGCTGAGTAAAAAAACATCAGTAGCCTGTGCAAGTGGAGAAGCAAAGAAATATATTGAGCTCAGCAAGGTAAGAATTTTGGACTCTTTTCTAGTCCTTGCTCATCGAATTTTTTTCTCAGTTACTTTGTAATTTCTGAAAGCTCCTTGTTCTCTGTTTCTTTCTCTGTAGTCATCAAACTATTAAAGTGATTCAGTACTTAATATCAACAGTAAAGCAATAGTGAGAACTGGCAGGTTATAATTTACTAACACTAACAATGCTGGTTCAAGAACCTCTTTCTTGGACTCTCTGAGCAGAACACTGGGCAAGATGATGAGGTCCCTTCAATCTTGAATGAATCCATGATTTTGCAGTTTCAAGGCTTAGCAGTGGTTGCAATATTGCTGATTTTTGGTGGTATAGGAACGATTCTTTGTTTTGTCACCTTGCCTGGCTTTATGACAAATAGTTAAGGAAATTATGACATAGGAATTGCAAAAATAAAACCTTAATGTCTTTATTTTGCTAACCTGGGGAGATTTCTGGTTTGCAAAAGACAGTTTGTGTGGTTTGTATGAAGATCAACCCTGTACATTTTGGCAAACATTGTTATTTTGAATGGTCACTGGCATGTAAATTTTCCCAGCTAATTTAAAATCAAATAAAACTCTCCTCATTTCTGAACTTGTCTCTTTTTCTGCTAAGTCATCCAAAAATGTTAAAAAAACAAAGCAACAACAAACCAACCAATCAAACAAAAACAACCAAAAGGAGGGGAGAAATTTGGGAGGCTATCAGAAAATTAATTGTTAATGTCACATGGAACATCTCTCTTTGAGAAGAAATAACATGATTTCTGAGTCCATTCTTAACAGAGCTTTGGAATTCCTCCTTCTTCTAGAAAAGAAGCAAGCAGTTCTCACAATACATCAGCTGCCTTGCCAGGCTTCTTGAATCTTACAAGTCTATTTTTGGCTTACAGCTGCATAAAATTGATTCTGTCATGGGATTAAGGAGCCTCCTCTCATGTGTCATTGTGGAAGGCTCTATACAAGTACATCCATAGAATAGCAATGGGATTTTCCTTATAGCCCCCCTGCTGATAGTAGCAGAATTCCTGTCTACTGTTCTTGTCAGTAATCACAGTGGAAAAACTTAAGTTGCAGTGAATGTTGTTGGTTAAAGGCTATATTTAGCAAACAGCTGAGGCATTGCAAGGTGCCTTTAGGTGTCTTTCCACTAGAGTAACAGCTTCCTAGAGGAAGCTTCCTAATGCTGTGAAAAAGATCCTAGTCCCATACATGGAAGGAAGTATGAAAAGCACGTCTAACTTAGAAGCCTAATCAAGCCAGGGGGAAACACCACACAGCTGGGATCTCTGAAGCGATTAGGTTTTTAACCAGTCCAAAATAGCTTTCAACCTGGAGTTACTCTCTTGAGAGATAGAAGTCATATTCAAATTCCTTTGGGAAGCATGATAAATTAAGTCAGAAATTCCAGATTCAGTGAGAGTGCTCTAAATTTTTAGGTATTAGATGGAAGGTGGGAAGAACTTCATTCTTCATCTGCCCACAGAGACAAGGATGGCTTGGCTTCCCAATGGTAGACTTTGAGAAAAGCTATGCAGGTGAGACAGACGACCACTTAGTTTGTAAAGACTAAGCTGGCATAATTTGAGCAAGGTGCAGCATGGAAGCAGAAATTTAGGTCTCTAAGCTGTTCCAGTGGCAAAAAAAGAGACATTGTTATTTTGGAACAGGCATCTGATGCTTGAGCTGCAAGTAGGTAAGTGCTTAAATTCTTTTGTGGATTGACGCCACATCTGTAACTGTGCTGTCCCAAATATTTCTTCCCTTTTCCAGTACAGCCTTGAAGATCCACTGTGATGGGCTGCAATAATGTTGGTTTTGTTGGCTTTTCATTATAATTGGAAATGCAATATAAGGGGCATTTTCTTAATAGTTTAGAATTAAAATGACTATGTGATGGAAAGTCATAACCACTGCATTTGTACTGGAGTTTATCCTGAGGGTAAAGGCGGTAGAGAAAAAAAAATGGGGAGGGGAAAAAGAGGGTATTAAGGCAAGAATTATCGGCCAGAGGCTGGCATTCTTTTTCAATCTGATATTTGAGTTGTAACATACATCATACTGTAGGCAGTGAGAAACACAAAATGGAAGGTATTCAGGTTGGTGTGTATGGGTAGTCATCTAGACTCCACTATATCCAGGGAAGAGAAGTAGATACTTTCAGAGCTCAGACAGGAGTTTGTTGTGGTTCCCTTTCACTTTCAGCTTGTCATCTGCAGTCCTAGCTACTTACTAGGTTATATAATGATAGATTTCTCTGTGTATGGCATGTATCTACCTGTTTACCTTTCCATAAATGACATTTTCCTTGATTTTGAGCATTGTCACAGGTAAGGATGGGCTACTTCTTTGAACTCACCACTCTATTTGTAGCAGAGTACAAGAGAACAGTGCATGCATCCTAAGATAGACATGAACGTATCTAATAGCTCCAGAGTTTTGGAGCGCATTAGGAGTCATAGGAATTTGGGGACGCCAGCTGAAGTCTCTTTTGCTCCCATCAGCTCTTGCACCCTTTCTTTTCTGTAATATTTTCCTAGTGAATACTTTGGCCCCACATGTTGCCTTCCCCTCATTTCCTTTGGAAGAATCAGTGGGTTTCAGAGTTCATACAGCAGAAGTCTAGTCACATGAATGCTCACCACTAAAAGAAGACTTTTCTTTCCATTGACTCGACATTGTTTCTGTTTATGAACACTTTGCTTTATTGTCTGTTAATTGAAGAACTCATCTATTGCGAAGTTTTTCATGCCTTCTGATTAAAGCTTTAACATATTCTGCTGGTAAAGAGCGATTTTTTAGGAGGAGATTTTAGCTTCTTAACAGATATTACAAGGTTTCGTATATGTATTGTTTTTCTGTAGATTCAAGGTACAAGATTGTCCAACTTAAAGCTATATATTAGAAGGATAATAGAGAAGTACAGCTTCAGTGATGTAGTCTTGTTCCTTAGCCCATAGCTGAAGATGTCCAAGTTTGGAGAGTTTGAATTAAATTAATTTTTGGTATCTGCCTTGTTTCCTTTCTTTTTTCTCCTTTATTCTGAACCAAACATTTCTTTGCCATGGGAAGAAGTATGCAACACAGGAAAGCAGGCAGGAAAGGCAGAACGGGACCTGAGGGTGTTGATTGACAGCTGGCTGAACATGAGCCAGCAGTGTGCCCAGGTGGCCAAGAAGGCCAACAGCATCCCAGCCTGTATTAGGAATAGTGTAGTCAGCAGGACTAGAGAAGTGATCATCCCACCATACTCAGCCCTGGTGAGGCCACATCTTGAGTACTGTGTTTAGTTTTGGATGCCACAGTACAAAAGAGACAGAGGTTCTGGAGAGGGTGCAGAGAAGGGCAACAAAGCTGGTGAAGGGTCTCAAGGATAAGTCTTATGAGGAGCAGCTGAGGGAACTGGGGTTGTTTAGCCTGAAGAACAGGAGGCTGAGAGGTGACCTTGTTGCTCTCTACAACTACCTGAAAGGAGGTTGTAGGGAGGCAGGTGTTGACGTCTTCTCACAAGCAGCAACTGACAGGACAAGAGGAAATGGTGTTAAGTTACGCCAGAGAAGGTTTAGGTTAGACGTTACGAAAAACTTCTACACCGGAAGGGTTGTCAAGGACTGAAACAGACTGCCTGAGGAAGTGGTTGAATCACCATCCCTGGACGTATTTAAAAGCTGTCTAGATAGGGTGCTCAAGGATACGGTGTAGAAATGGGCCTGGTAGAGATCGATAATGGTTGGACTCGATGATCTTAAAGGTCCTTTCCAACCATAGCAATTCTGTGATTCTATGATGCTGTTATCAGCATTCACATGTGCAGGAGTCAAAGGGGGTACTAATATTATTGTTTTGCCTTCAAGATTTTTTTTAATGATCTGTGCTTACATTTACTCATCTAAGCATCTGACAAAAACATAAGGAACCTTTACCGAGAGTTACAGAATTATGCTACTTAGAGGCAGATTGTATGGAATACTAACTGTATAAGTCCTGCTTCTGCAGTAAAGTTCTAGCTCACATGTTCTTTCCCAGTTATTTGGAAAAGGTATTGTATCTTTACAATGGTATATGGCTGCTTTTGAAGTAAAATCTTTCTTGCTAGTTGTGACCCTGCAGATACTTGAGGACATTTATCCACTTTCCCAATTATTTCTGAAACTCAAATAATTGTCTATGACATAGTTTTTGTATAAATGTTTGCCTTTGTTGGTAAATTGTATAGCAATAAAAATGAAGGTTTGCTATCCATCTTGAGATAAAGGTGTTGTGTGTGTGCTTTTCTGCCCCACAGCTGTTGAAAAAGAAAGGAACATCCTCATTTCTTCAGAGACTGGAACGAGGGGGCCCAACCACTGTGGCAATACAGCTCAGGGTTAGTGAACATCTTCTGGACAGAAATTTGTAAAAAACCAAACCAAACATTTTAAAGGATTAGCCTCTACAGATTGCAATACAATTAAAAGCATATGCTTGAGAAAGCCACTTGCATGGCCAGGTCAAGCCTTTTGTGAAAATGATGTCAAAAAGTTAGGAACATACGTGTTGGGCAGTTGCCTTGCTGCAAAATAATTATTGATAACTGTTTTTTTTGTCCCACAGAAATCACTCACAGATATTATTGGGAAGCTGCAGAACTGCACACCACATTCTATTCATTGTATAAAGCCTAATAACTCCAAGTTGCCAGATACTTTTGACAATTTTTATGTGTCTGCTCAACTGCAGTATATTGGTGTCCTAGACATGGTCAAAATCATACGACATGGATATCCAATACGTCTCTCTTTCACAGACTTCTTGTCAAGGTAAATTCCTTTGAGTTTCATAAAACCTCTTTCTTACTTATGGTACAAAGCTTTCTGTCATGTTCCGGGAGTGTTTGTAGTGGTGTTTTGCTGATGAGTCTTTCAGACTTTCATCAGAGAAAAATCTTGTCTACCAGTAAGGGGTGTAGGCTTGTTATTTTCTAACTGAAGGAATTCTGGACTTTGTGAAAATTTATTTGTAAAGATCATCAGCAAAATGTATTAAATTGAAAAAACATAACTTCATAAAATAGTTATATTTTTGTAATTCATGCTATTTATATGATTTATAAAATATTGCATGTTTTCTCCAGGTAATTAAAAAGCAGAATGAGAAATAGTCTAATTTTTCAAGTTTATCAGTGAAGATATCATGGGTTCAGTATTTGTATTTCATATGCTAGAATTTGTTTCTGCATGGTGCTGAGTTATTAATGCTCATACTACAACACAATTTTTATTTTTATTACTAGAAATGAGTGAAATTTTGAATTAATGTGGAAAGACACAAAGATACATGTTGCTGCTTCTGGCTGAAGGCAAACTTTTCCCCCATCCCCAATACAGTTTGGGGGTTTTGGCTCACATTCTCAAATGCTTCAGCAAAGAAAGAGCACCACCTTGTCCAAGAGATGTTGGGTTAGCAGCCTCATGCACTTGACAGATACTCCTCCTCTCTGCATGTTCCACTCCCTGACTGATATATTGAGCAGTTATCATCTGGCCTATGTATTATCTTACTTCTGAAAAATAGCATGGGAATATCAGCTGCTTACACACATCTAAACTTTAACTTGCTTTCTTGAAAAAATTGTGGATGTGAAATTACTGCTTTAACACAATCATATTCTCTCTGGCAATCCTGTAAAAATTTAAAAAGTCATGGAATATGGGAGTTTATAATCCCATGTGTTTCAAAAGTCAGCCATCTCTGTCCTATATCAATATTCATCCTGCATTGTTAATTCAAAAGTGCAAGCTGGTTGAGGAGAAGACGCAGATAATGGAAGATTGGAAAAAGCAGTCTGCTTTCATATTCAGAAGTAGTAGAGGCAATCTCGATATAGTCGTTTCTATATTCTTACTGAATTGAACGCTCCAAGGGACTATTACAGAAGCTCAAATCGACAATCTTTTCTACTGTTAAATCCTTACAATGGTTGCTGGCAGGAATTTGGTCCTTCCCACCTAGCTTTGCTTACTGAAATACAGGCTGGGAGGTTAGCACAGGGCTGGGACCATCCCTGGTGGGCAGCGTGAAGGTAACTGCTCTCTTTTGGAGGGTAAAAGAGAGTAACAACATGTACAAAGGCTTGTCTATTCGGTTGGCTTCAGTGGGAGAGAATGATGTCATGCGTGTTCACTCAAACAGTATACACATGAGACTGGCATGTTGTCTCTCTTGGAGAAACTTTATTTTAAAATATGACTAAAAGAATGTTTAAAGATTCAAATATAATTTCAGTCTTTTTTCTCCACTCCTTCAAGTGTGTCCCAAAGACCAATTTTTACCTAAAAGTCTAGAGGCCATCTAGTGTCTCACAATAAATACTTATTTGCAGGAATACTAGTAAAACAAGAATAGCAAAACAACCCAACGATATGATGCCAGCAACATTTATGCTATTATTTCAGTGTTCTAGTTTTTTGCATTGTTTTTCTGTTATTAGCTGAAAAGTGTGAAGTTTTAAGCAGAAATTATAGTATTAGATTGCAATTCAGAAGTACCACCAGTTCTTAATTAACACTGCATTTTTTTTTATCTAATAAACTGCAAGTGAGAAAGAGTAAAGAATTACTGAATTCAGAACTTATAAGCTGCCTTTTCAAAAAGTCTTCTGAATAACTGTCACTTGTACTACTTCTCTATGTTGCCTCAGTGACTGGACAACATGTGTTTTGAAACTGGATAATTCGTTTTGGTAATGTTCTTGTAAACTGCATTTGCTTTGTTGGCTGTTCAGCCTTACTCTGGTCTTGTGCTGCTATTCATTGATTGGAATGGAAAACAATTTTGTCAGATTTTCATGTATGCTTACAAAACTGAAGTCGATAGACTTTCTCACCTTTCAAATTTTTATTTCCTGTGGTGTCAAACTGGTATTTCTAGTGTTCTAATACTTGGGAAAATAATACCTCTCTACTCTGTAATTACTTTACTCCATTGTAGCTCTTCTCTACCTCTTTTGCATAGTTCAGAATGGCGTAATTTCCAGCCCCTAGGTGGGGAGCAGTGGTCACACTGGTATGCATTCAAGCAGACTTTGAGCATAGGCACTGAGCAGCCGAGTATGATGGCTTTCCAAGAGCTGCTTCTTGCAGAACAGTCAGGATGTTTCATGAGAGTCTAAACCTATCTCTCTCAGGTACTGGTTATTATTCTTCAAGTTGCAAAAGAGAAAAAAATGACATCAACTCGAATTTTACTTAGAGTCCTTTAATCCCAAACAAATACAAATACCATACAAACAGGTAAAATATAAAATGTCAGCTATGACAAGTAGTGATCACAACAGGCCACAGTGATACTAGTATGTATGTTCTATCCTGGAACCAAGAAGAAAAGAAGAGAAAAAACAAAACAAAACATAAGAACTATTGGTCTAGATAGAGATGGATAGTTACAGGTTTAGTTAAAACCTTATCATTAAGGAAGGATCATGAGCAGGAGTAGGATCTGAAAGACAGTGAAGGCTTGCTGATTACCTCTGAGTGCAGAAATAGATACCAACTGATAAAGCCTCCGCTTTATGTGCTATTTTCACATCTGGAAGGAGCCATCATACTCAGAAGCCCAGTGGTAAAATACAGTTCTGTCACAGTGCATGAGGATGATGTTCTTTCTCCTTTCCTTTCCTTTCCTTTCCTTTCCTTTCCTTTCCTTTCCTTTCCTTTCCTTTCCTTTCCTTTCCTTTCCT
>JAVSBS010004704.1:53987-73940 GCA_033124195.1 Coracias cyanogaster
TGGCTGGGACGGAGTTTCCACTTCCCCCTCGTCCCCCCCCCCCCACCCCCCCCAGTTGGGAGCAGAGGCGCCGCTTCCTGGGTCTGCCAGCCACCCTGTTTTGCAAAGCAGCCTCCCTCATGTATGTACACAAAGTATCCCATTAAATCCCATGTCTTTTGATTGAAAGATTGGAGTATATTTGGAAATATATGTAGAAAAATTATACACATTATTTACAAATATATTAAGGGAAAGTATTTTTATTTGTATTAAAATGCAATTGTACATTCAAAATACCAGGAGGCACACTAATAGTTAACCCTGCAAACACCTATTCAAATAATAATTGCCTTAATGTTACTTGCTATTTACTGGAGTGCAACAACATTATTATCACAGAATCACAGAATTACAGAATCACAGCATGTTAGGGGTTGGAATGGACCTCAAAAGATCATAAGTCCAAGCCCCCTGCCACAGCAGGATCACCTAGACTAGGTCACACAGGAATGTGTGTAGGTAGGTCTTGAATGTCTCCAGAGAAGGAGACTCCACAACCTCTCTGTGCAGCTTGTTCTAGTGCTCTGTCACCCTTACCATGAAGGAATTTTTTCTCATATTTATGTGGAACCTCCTATGCTCCAGCTTACTCCTATTACCCCTTGTCTTACCATTGGACATGACAGAGAAGAGCCTGGCTCCATCCTCCTGAGACCCAGCTCCCTCAGCCTTTCCTTATAAGGGAGATGTTCCACTCCCTTAATCATCTTGGTGGGTCTGCACGGGACTCTTTCAAGCATTTCCCTGTCCTTCTTGAGATGAGGGGCCCAGAACTGGACACAGTATTCCAGATGTGGTCTCACCCAGGCAGAGTAGACGACCTGCTAACCAAACCTCTCTGGACCTGCTAACCACACCCCTTCTAATACATGGCAGGATGCCATTGTGGCCTTCTTGGCCACAAGAGCGCATTGCTGGCTCATGGTCATCCTGCTGTCCCCTAGGTCCCTTTCTCTATGCTGCTTTCCAACAGGTCAGTCCCCAATGTATACTGGTATTTGATGTTGTTCTCTCCCCGATGCAAGACTCTACACTTGCCCTTGTTATATTTCATTAAATTTCTCTCCGCCCAACTCTCCAGCCTGTCGAAGTCATGCTGAATGGCAAAACAGCCTTCAGGTGTGTCAGCCACTCCTCCCAGTTTTGTGTCGTCAGCAAATTTGCTGACAGTGCACTCTGTTCCCTCATCCAGGTTGTTGATGAATATATTGAACAGTACTGGTCTCAGTACTGACCCTTGAAGGACTCCACTTGATACAGGACTCCAACTAGACTCTGCACTGTTGACCAGAACTATCTGACTTCTTTCCTTCAACCAGTTCACAATCCACCTCACTACCTGACCATCCAGACCACCTTTCCTCAGTTTAGCTGTGAGTATGCTGTGGGAGACTGTGTCAAATGCTTTACTGAAATCAAGATAAACCACATCCACAGATCTACCATCATCTATCCACCTGGTTATGTCCCCATAAAAGGCTATCAGGTTGGTCAAACATGACTTTCCCTTGGTAAAACCATGTTGACTGCTCCTAATGACCCTCTTATCCTTGATATGTCTAGAGACAGCACCAAGGATATGTTGTTACATTACCTTTCCAGTGATAGAGGTGACGCTGACCAATCTATAGTTACTCAGGTCCTCCTTCTTGCCCTATTAATGATAGGTTTGAAAGCATTGCAAAATCAAAGAGAATTTGTGGCCCAGATACCAACTTGAATTCGCAAAAGGCAGCAAAGTGCTACCCTCCACCCTCCCTGCAATTTTCATGCATTTACTTTTAGGGTCTTCCTTATCATATAGGTAATGTGGTCACAGTTAAAAAAATTAATTACTTAAAAAAATTAAAAACTTTTTTATTATAGGCTAATACAAACACAGATGTCTGAAAGGGGTCCTTTGTCATAAAGTGATAGAATATCAGAAAACCTGGATGTTCTATCAGTAATGCAGACAGTACTATTGCTTTCTTAACTGGATGAATTTGAATACATTTCTATTAATATCTAATTAAGGATTAATATGACTGGTCTCTAGCATATATTTATGAGTCACATTTGAACTCTTATGATGGCTAAAGAAAGACAGTAGCTAAGGAAAGTTTGTATTTTGCAAGAGCACTTCTTCCTGGGCTCCAAAGCTTAATCATTATTTCTACTCCTGTCCACTGTTTCTGCTTCTGTATTATCAAACTGAAAGTTGACAGCTGCTAGGTGAACCTCTCAATTACCAAATTTCATTGATCAGAAGAGAAATCTTGTGAAAATTCTGGTTCTTAAGTGGAAGCTGTGACAGTTATTGTCAATGAATATATAATAAAAATGGGAATTAATAAGGTCAGATGCTATTAAATGCTATAAAAACAGGCAGCACCGATATAATTCTGAAATGATATATGTGATTTCAGTGGATTTGCCAACTTCAGCTGCAGTGTTTCTGCTGAATTTGCCTGCAGTGTTGGCTCAATTTCTAAAGCTCCTTGAGTGGAGAGACAGAAATCAGCTTTTACCTTATCTTTAAAATAGAAAGCTTAGTAACATGCATTTTAGAGTCCTGGAAAAGTTTACCCATGTATTTTACATTAATATTTACAGAATCATTCTCAGTGGGCTAGATATTGAAATTCTAGTTTTGCTTTTAACTCAAGGCAGTGGCACAAAAAATGCTGTGAGGAGTTCAAAGTTTCCAATTTGCAGCCCAGATTGTACACATAGGTAAAGTATTCTCAGACACTCTCTGGGGCACAGACAGAGCCTGGTTGTAGAAGCTTAATATCTAGAACCTAATCTCTTTGCATCAATTAATAAAATGGATCCTGGCTGACTTTTGTGTCATTCACCTCACTTGGTGCTCAAGGAAGACATGTAAAAGCCATTTGGAATATAAATTTTTAAAAATAATGATAGTGATCAAGGACCCTTCTAGAGTAATGAGGTGAACTTGTATTTCTTGCTCAGTGAAGTGCAAGAATACAGCTGTTCAGGAATGTTCAGGTGTTCAGGTGAAAATGAGGCAGTTAGATGCTCTGTTTCACTCATTCTGAACAATTTTGTTTTAGTACCACACTCCTCTACAAAGACTCCTCTACTGTTAGTGTTTTGTAAATTGGATTAGAAATTAAAATTAATTTTTCCTCTGTCTTTCTTCTTTAATGTGGTTCACCAAGTCGCTAAACTGTACGTGGTGCTTTGTTCTGCCTGTGTTTTAGTTTCCTTGGTCAAGGAAGAATTTATGAACTACCACCTTAGAGATTGAGGTTTACATGTCACACATATTTCTTTGGTCTGGGACACTGCTTAGCAATGGAGACTGCAATGTTCAGTTGCACTGGTCCTGAAATAGGAAAACTGTGTTAGCTTTCTCTGCCAGTTTACTGCAAGCCTCAGGGCTGTTGAACTTCAGGATAACCTCTCTGGAATATGTGAACTGATAAGCATTTTGAGCTTTTCACTTAGCGGATGAGAATTGCGGGATTTCTATGAGAAAAAACATGTTGTTCAGAAAGCCTAAGTAATTATCTGCTACTGTGCTATTCTTTGTCCTTGTTTCTGCCCTTTTTGAGTGTTTCTTGGCATTCCATTACCATCTCTCAGGTTTCTAGACTGTCTTTTCTGGGTTTAACTCTTCCAACACAGTCTTATGTTTTCCGTCATGGAGCTCCTATCCTGCCTTCTATTGCTGCTCAAGGAACAGCAGAGAAAACTGAAAATTTCATACTGTGAAGTCACAGTGTGAATTTCACACTGTGTGTCATACTTCATACATGAAGGCTGTATGTAGAGACATCTCTTACAGTGTTGTTGCAAGAAGAGCTAAGTCACTAGAATGTTATGATTTACCATTTCCAATTTTCTTTAAAAATGTCTTAAATTTCACAGGCAGAGCAGAGCACTGTGTACTGCTCCGCAACTTGGTGAACCACATCAAAGAAGAAAGACAGAGGAAAAACACATCATTCTTATCTTTGCTTTTACCTATGCATATGTAGACATGCAGCTTAGATTATAAGTAGTTGTTTGTGATAATTTGTAAGACAGTGTCAAGTGCATGTTTGGAAGTACAGTATCAAACCACCTTTTTCTTTTTCTTTTTCTATTTCTTCTTCTTCTTCTTCCTCTTCCTCTTTTCCTTCTTCCTTTCTTCTTTTCATTTTCCCTCCTTTTTATTGCCCAATTTTATTCTCCTATGTCAACAGAATATGATAAAATATCTAAATTACAACATGTAAGATGGATGGAGTCAATTAAAAATAAATAATCTCTAAGATTTTAAGGTTTTGAAAATAGATTGTTAGAAGAGTTAGCATTCTAATTATTTTTTTTCTTTTAAAGTAACTTTAAAAGATGGCAAAACATTCATTTCAATAGAAAATATTAGGAAGGAAGATATGGAACGCAATGATAATGGATTCTTACGGTAATCATAGCAGTGAGAGTTAAACAAGTATGTTCAAAGCCTGTTTTAATTACAGGTTTCCCTCTGATTTCGGTACCAAATTCTTCTTAGATGAATTTATTTGAAGTTACAGTTAACTGCAGATTCTGAAATTTGCATTTCTACTCAGGGCAGCATTCACTGATATTGAAATGCTCTAATAGTAGACTTCAGATAAAAAATTACTTCTGAGCACTTAATTGTTACTAACTCATCCAGACAATTGACTTCGCCTCTGAAGAGATACCTTTTTCCTCAGGAAAGTTTATGTCCATGCTAATATTGCTTTATCAAATAATGTCTGTCCTTCTGCAACTGGCATAAAGCCATTAGTAATAACTGTTTTAATTTTTTTTATCAAATTTGTACTGTTAGCTGATGCTTTATTGTGCAGATGTGTGGTTTATGTTTGTGAATGACTACATATATGAACTGCCTTTGTCCAGATGCTTGTTGGTGCTCATTTTTTTCTCACCGTCTTTCCTCTCTCCTTTTTTACCCCTTGAAAGCAGGGAAGTTGTAATATTTTATAATATACCATTTGTGAATTTAAAAAGTGCAGCAAAACATTTCACAGTCTCATGAGTAATTTAGGCAGTGCATTAGTGAGAACAAGGTACTGAGTAGATTGCAAAGTGATAGGTGATCACACTGGCCCTTTTAGCTCTATTGTGTGTTATACATTAATATCATGAGTCTTCTCATAGAGCCCTGCATTGATATGTGCCATGTTACCTTAAATTGTTGCAAGGAGAGGAAGACATAATCTAACTCATGTTAAAAAGCAATATTCCGTTAAAGTAGGTGTAATGGTAACAATTTATACCAAATGGCAATCTCTCCATTGTGTAGTTCGTTACTTCAGACCTAGAGCTGGAAATTATATTTCTGATTGAGGGTAATCATTTTTGTTTGTCTTTCTTTTAGAGTGCAGGAAAAGGTGAGTAAATGAAATATTTTGAAGTCATCAGTTCTGGGGGCACCTTAAACCCAAATTCATAGACATAGTAATGACTAATTTCTGAAGAAGATCATCCAGAAAGTTTAATTCCATTATTTTTTAAATTACTATGATCTTTGGCAGTTTTGGTGATCATCACATTCTATGAAGAAGTCTCATGGGTTAACTCCAATGGGCAGCTCAGCACCACACAACCACTCACTCATTCCTCCCCAATGGGATGGGATAGAAAATTGGAAGGGCAAAAGTTTGAAAGCTTGTGGATTGAGAGGACAGTTTATTAGGGAACTGTGCGCACAAGCAAAGTGAAACAAGGAATTAATTCACCACTTCCCATTGTCAGACAGGTGTTTAGCCATTACTAGGAAATCAGGGCTCCTTCAAATGTAGTGGTTATCTGGGAAGACAAACGCCATTACTCCAAACATCCCCTCCTTCCTCCCCTAGCCTTTATTATTTTCTTTTCCTTTGTCAACCTTTCTGTTAGTGGGGCCCAGTTTGGAATAGTTTAAAGCAGTCTCAGAATTCTTCTAAATTACTAATCCGTTGTGAAAGCTTGTTGATAGGGGATTGATTATACTGTAAGAGATGACCAGAACCCAGAGTGCACTGACATTCTCCCTGGCAAGCCACACATATTAGAATTGGTGTACATGACCTGCAGAGTTGCCTAGGTGTGAGGAGGTATTTGGGACTCTTAGAGGCTACAGGCCATTCAAAATACTGTACAATGTGATAGGGTGGTGGTAGTATCTGTTGTTTCTTTGCAGCTGTTTGGCTTGTTTTCTCCCTTTTTTCCCCTAGGTCCTCTTTAATACTCAAAAGATAAGAAATGTACTAGATAATTTCAGATGCCTATGGTGACCCACCTAATTAGCCTAGACTTAATTTATAGTGTGTAGAGGAAAATGGTCACTTTTAGGATGTGATTCAACTAACTTATTTTAGGTTTATCCATTTTTGCAGGTATTTCACTGTCTCAGTCTAGCTGCCATCTATGGCAAGGGGCAGAATTGATGGTTTGTACCAGGCTCCAACAAAATCAGAGAACAGCATTTTGGAGTTGAAACAAGCAGCTTTTGAAATTACACCATGATATCATCAGTTCTGTAGCCTACAGAACAAGTAGTGTTGTACATGCAAAATATCAGTCCTTATGTTAACATGTCACAGAGTTAAACTGTGAGAAGGACAAAGCTGCTGGTGTTTCTGAGGCTTACTGACAGTGCACAAATTAAGTATAAGAGAAAATAAAGTAGTTTTTTTTGTACCAGAGTTTTCAGTGGTAGGTCAGACATCTAGGTTTATTCTGTATTTAGGAGGCAAAAATATGTATCAGCATTGTTTACTGGCCATCTTCTGAATTTTATAATGCAACCCTAATTTGCTAAAGTGACTATAAATGGGTGTAAACTATTGTGTCACTCTATTGAATACAGTTGAATTATTCGTAACTGTCACGTACTTAGAGTTCTGCAGGATCAACATGAAAAGGGGTCCCTTACACAGGGGGATGTAATGAAGTAATAACATACATACAGGGAAGTAAAAGTGGCATGGTCGGTTTTAAGTCAGGTAGCTCCTAACTTCCAAATGTTTGTTGTGCAATCTTCCAGCCTTACATTTAGTACTGAATGTATAAAACTTAGTGGAGCTTCTTAAAGGGAGTTTATTGTTTTGTGCAATAGAGGAAGTCCTGGCTTTTAGGCCCTTTCAGAAAGAATCTCAAGGTATTGTTCTCTCTTCACTACTAGGATTATGCAAGGTATTTTTCTGCCCTTTTTACTTCTGCTATTTTTTTAGCTATATTCATTTTCTAGGCAATGATAACTCTATTGGGCACACATAAACTAACTCCAGCTGAACTGTTTCATCAGTTCCAGTAGTTGTTAACTTGAGTATTTTAACTTAAGACAGGATCTGTGAAATTTTATGATGTTTATTTCATTTCCAGAGTTGTACCATCCTTGGTACCTCTGGACTGACATTCAGTTTCCACTAGCATTTGATTTCTTATCCATAAGGGTTAACTAAACATTTATTAAATCACTAAATAGCCCTGTTACTGTATGATATCCTTATAATATCTGTGCATATTTTACATCTGTTAATTTTAAAACATGCTGTTTCTAAACACGGAGAAATGTTCCCACAGAGTACTAAAATACCCACCACGGTACTGGATTCCATCTAAAAGCCTGGATTATAAAAGTGGATAAAATCATATTTGTGTACAAATAAGAATATTGAAAGTTCTTGACCCGTATCTCACAAGTTGAGTTCTGTGTATCTGACAAGCAGCTAATAACATTAAATTATTTCAGAACCTTGATGTTTCAATGAAAATAATCATTGAGTACTTAATAATTTGCTGCCATCACATAATGACAAAGATAATGGACATAGATTTAGATATGGTAGTAATAAGCTCAGTTAAATGCCTGCCATAGAAATGAATCTATTAAAAGAAAATATTATCAGCCACTAATATCTTCACTAATCATTATACACTGAAACCCTTTTAAGGAGATGCCTGTTAAAATAATAAGATGTCTTAAATGAATACAAACAACCTATCTTTAAAATAAACATTTTGAACAAGTAAGTGTGCAACACATTAGTTTATGCTAATAGCACTGCGCAGGAACTTTGGATTATCTAATTAATGTGAAAATTGTCACACAGATTTATTTTACATTATAGTTTTAAAATAATTTCTTTGTATTAATTCATTAAATACAACTGTGTGCTTTCAGTGCCTACAGAAATATAATTAGTTGCTCTTGACTCCTTTTTTTCCTGCTCTTAGGACTCATGTAAATGCAGTCCAGCTGCCCCACACTTAAAAGCGACTGTGACCCTCCTGGTGTTTTTTCATTTTGTGGTTCTGCTGCAGCTGTTAAATTCTTTCCACTCAGCTCAGACATTCATGGCACCCTTTTTCTCCATATCCACATCTTGATATTCTTTACAAGCATTTAATCTTTAGCAGAAGGACCTGGAATGAGACTTCCTAAAGCTAGATTTCCTAGCCAGACTGAGTAATAGTAGGCAGTTAATACTAGTGACATCTGAGAGCAAACACAAAATCCGTGTAGAATCCTTTTACGTATTTTAGTCCCTGGATCATACCTTGTTTTATAGACTGACATAGCATTAATTTAAAATCATCAGTTTTAGCAGAATAACTCCTTCTGTACTCCACGGTACTGAGAGCAGAGTCTGGTCCAGTACTGAAAATGTATGCCAAGGGGATGGTCTTAAAAAAAGTTGCTTGTGTACAGTTTGTCTAACCATTCTAGAATTCAGAGCCAGGAGAATCCCTGTTACCCAGACTGATACTACTCACAGGGTTCAGAGGACACAAGGAAAACTCCCACAGAAGACAGCAGAGGTAGAGATGATCTTCCAGCTAAGCTATTTTGCCTATATGGTTTAAGAAAGACCTAAAAACCTTCCCCATAATCACAATACACCTTGTCTGAGCTACTAGTGAGCATTGTGGGAAGGATTTTATGTATTTCCATTCCTCTTTGGCTGAATCAAGGTTGCACAGAAGAGATAAAACAAAAGCAAGGAAGAAATCAAGCATCATCTAGGTGGAACATCAAATTCAATCCTATTTCCCCTTAATACCAAATTTTCCATTTACTCTGGTTTTGCTTTCTGCTTCTGCAATGTATGCCTATCTCAGTGTATTTACAAATGAGCTAGGAAGTGCTTTCTTGGCAATCAATGAGCCAATGAAGTAGCAACTCCTCCAGGAGACCAAGTGGGAAAGCGCATAAACCCACTTTGGTGTTTCAACTCAGTATCACATCACATTTCTCTAAAGGCCTTCAGTACTTTTCAGAAAATATCATAAGTCAATTTGCTTTACATAACCTGTTTGCAGTTATTTCAGGCATCTGATTCTAGGCTTCCAAACACTGGGACAGGAGCTGGGCCTAAGCATGTCATTCTCTGAATACCATTTCAAAGTCTTCTCATAATTTCACTCCTTTGTAGTATCTTGCCCACGACTGTGCCTGCGGATCTATAGACTAGCAGTCATGACCTTGTCCTGTGCCCCCTGAAGGATGACTTTCTATCTTGACCTTGCTGTTGAGGCCCAGCAGCAAGTTTCATGGAGGCCAGGTGCACGACACTATCATAATCACCAAAACTCTTGCCTTGTATTGTGATTGTAAAGAAAGAGATGCTTAAGACATAGCCCATTCCTTATCACCTGAGTAGTGAGATGTAGCAGGTTTTTTCTCTGTGGTAGGAAAGGGCAAAAATTTACCCATCTCTTCAGTGACCTTTTGACTTGTACTCCCAGGCATTCCTTTACTCTCGTCTCTTTTGGTTGAATCTGGATGCCTTTTGATTTTCTGTGATGTTAGACTTCTGGTTTTGCAGGAGGACTTTTAATTTCTATGCCCTATTTTTGCGTCTCTGAAGAAGGGAAACTAGCTTCATTACACACCACTCCTACATAACCTCTGTGTTACACAGAATCAACTCAGCAGGTTGATAAAGTAAGTTAGATTTGTTCTACAGTCCATATATTCTGCATACAGTGAAGCATTTTACTGCTCTGTGTGCATGTTTGTGGAGTGCCTAAGCATGAAGAGGCAGTTAGCTTTGGAGAAGGCCTACCTATCAAGAGGTGAATGTAAACATTTACAGAGTTAGAGGTCTAACAAGTGTTCATGTCATACAGCTGCTTGTCTGTTTGATACTAGCATATTTTTGAGTTAATGTGTAATTTTTGCCAGTTTCTTAAATATATTTTTACATGGCTTTATCAAGATGGAATGGGAATGTCAGCTTTAAGTAAGATGATGCAAAAGTATTGTAATGCAAATCTTTAGCAGATGCGAATTTGTATTTGCATAGCTGAATCCACTAATCCCAAGAGCTGAACTATAATTTATATTCTATTTATTATTCTACTGCCACATTATCTGAGATGAGGAAGCTCCTGCTTAATTACATGAAGTATATGAATAAGTATTCTAGGATTAAGACACATATCTTCATTATTTCTTCTCTCCAGAAACTGAAATTCAGATGTGTAGGAAAGATGAAGTGTGGCAAAACCTAATGCAAAACCATAAAATTTAGAAAAGTTATAAAAGGGTAAATCCTTCCAAGTCATTTGTCTATCCCTCATCATGATATAGTATCTTGTTATGAGAAATTTATTCTACTTTCTATTCAGTCTAAATTAAAATATTCCAAATGGCCACTTCTTACACAAGGGTGTTCTGATCCAGTGGAATTCATATCCCTGATCCTCCCTCAAAAGTCTGTACTGAGCTCTGTATGGGGCTAGTGGCTGATCCACAGGCAGGTCACGTTATCATTTTGTTCTGGGCATTTTCTGAGTCTTTTCCACTTCTATTGCTTTTTAATCCCAGTTATGTCATCTTAAGTATACTTTCCTTTTTCCATAGACATCTTAAATCATGTTATGTATAGACCTCTTTATATCCTATATTTATATAGGGAGTGAATTTTTAATTATTGAAGTAAAAATCACAATGCTTCACCAGTTGAAAAGTTTTTTGCTTCCAATGGCATATATAAAAACATTGTGGTAAAACTATGATAGCTGGTCACTTTGCTGTAAGGTCACTTTTAGCATTATCGCTTTCCACTTTTCTTTCTGGCAGCAAATTTGTATGCCAGATTAATCCAGAGAAAATAAAACTGCTTGCAGTTTTTCCAAAATTAACTAAATTTTATTTTCTCCCTTAATTCTTATTTGTCTGCAAGTCTAGACATCTATTCCTGTGTTGATATCACTGAATCCTTGATGTCAGTTAGGATATGTAAGAAACTGACACTAATATGGTAGGCAGATACTCTAAAGTTTTGTTTCATTGCCATAGGTACATATTCATTGTTTCAGATCTATCAGGCAAACTGCACTTTATGCTCTTCTCTACACCAATCTGAATTATTTCTGTAAATCTATATGAAGCAGCCTCAGTGCAAAATGTGTTTTGTATAAAGGTCAACCTTATAGTCTTCTTATGCTATATTGGTACCCCTATAACAGAAGCCCAAAATGCAGTCTGTTTGTCTGCTGTAATTTGTTATTTATAAAGGCATCTTCTTCTTCTCCACATCCAAAGATTTGTTCTCTCCAAAATTTTGAATATCTGCTTTGCTTGTTAATATTTATGCTGTATGATTAGATATTTATGTCATGCATATTGTACAGAGATTGGCAGAATTGTTTTGGGGTTTTTTTTGTTTTGTTTTTCTTTTTTTTTTTCCTGGAAACTATAACAATGTTTTTTCCCTTTCTAATTTTCTGGAATTTCCCATGTTCCTCATATTTCAAAAATAATTAGGTTATTCCTTCAAGAAAAATAAGAATATAACACAGGGAAGTAGAATGAGTGCATATCCTTTATATACACGTAACACTAATCAAAATTCCATCCAGTTCTTTGATACTGACTGCTTTTATAAGGTTTCTGTTACTTGAAAATTTTCCAGACATTTGTTTCCCTTAAAAAAAATAGGTTTATCTCTTCAGTAGATAGATCCTCTAGATAGTGCAGCTCTCACTTGCTAAATTTTTCAAATACAAACCATGCCTAATCCACTCTCCCCATCCTTCCCAAATCCAAACAAACAAAACTAAAAATCCTGAGTTATGAGCACATAGTGACAAGTTTTGCAAACAAAGTCCATCTCTTTCACATATTTCACAGACATAATAATACATCAATCTGTTACTGGTTGTCAAAGGAAGAAAAGAGGAAGTTTAGAAAGGGAAAAAAGAGAATTTAGCAAGACAGCACATCCTGGTTTTACTCCTTTGTGATGACAAGTTTTACATTTCTTCTAGCAGAAATACACGAAAAAGTTAATTTTGATTGCCACCTTTTATTCACTACCTTTTGAATAGGTCTTACTAAATCATGCCATTTTAATATGGCAAACAATACATTGTAATAAACGAAAGAGAAAATGAAACTGCAACACAATGAATTACACTGGCAGAATGGATTGCTTTTCTTGCAAGCTGTGTTTGGATATTTAAAACTTAAAACTACATTACTTAGCACTACTATAAAGCAGTTACATGCTAGCCATATGTGATTTTTATTTTTTTAAGTAACAAGACAAAGGCATGGAAAGACGGGGTTGCTTTTAGGAAAGATTTGAGTTCTAGTGTTAGAGGCTGTCCTTTTACTGTGGAGATTCAGTTGCAGTCAGTAACCTCCCCTGACTTTGTCATTTTTGGTCTTTTTTTCTTAGCTAGGCAAGAGAGAGACCTGAGAAAAAAGGATAGCAAAAACTAAAGAAATAAAAATGTATTTCTGAGGCTTCAGTTCAAGGACATCTATGTGGTTTGTTTAAGCTGTTGATACTGAGCTGCTTGTTTTTGTGCCCTTTGTCCTTGTGGTGTTCCTTCCATTAGTACCTTCTATCCTGTTGATGTGCTATTGAAATTGAGTGTGTGGTGTTTATTCCAATGCCTACAGATTTGCTGTGCATACAGAATGGGGAGTACAGCCCTACAGCCTATTTGTTCATGCTCCGTGTAAATCAAATAGCGTGCTGAGCCTTAGAGCGTTACTGTGGGTTACTGTGCCATAACCTGAACTGGAGAATATTCTGTCTCGGAGAAAAACAGCCTGCTGGAACTTGTCAGCTGTGCACTTAGGGAAGTGAGGGCGAAAATGATCAGATAACAGCCTTATCTGTGAAGACCCAAGAGAACTGAGTTTTCCATATTCACAAGCCACCTGAAAGGTATTGGCAGCGGTATCTAGACAAAAAGATCTCCCTAATAAAGAGCATCATTCAGAAGCAAAGGAAGAGAGGTCAGAGCACAGCTTCTGCAACACCAGGGGATCCTGGCTAGTCTGTACATGCTCACAGTGCTAGCCTGTTTAGGCAAAAGGTCTTTCTTCTGTTTTGGTGTGTTAAAAAAGACGAGTTAGGACAGGAGGGTGCTAAGGATAAATCTGGGGAAAACGGAGCTTCTCTCACACCGATTTCCTGTTGAGGGGCATTGGGGAGAGCCCCCTGATGGTAGTGTTCCCTGTCTCAACTTCTAACTGGAAGAGGTCTCACATTTATTTCCTAATCAACACTACATTAGTCTTGACATGGCAGTGCGGTGGAGTTGATTTAATTTAATCCTTTAAATCTTCCTGTTTTGTATTTTGTTTTGGATCCCTAACATGTTTGGATCATGTTAGGCCATGAAATGCTATTTTTTTTCAGCTTCTTAACTTGGCTAGAAGAGAAATTCACTTTGTCTAATATTAAATGGAATCAAGTTCTGGAATCAAGAGCATAGATTGTCTTTATACTCAATGGAAAGAAATTAGAATCTTACAGTGCACAATTCATCTGACCTGTTTTATATTACAGTAGCGTATATGACATCTAAATAGTGTCTTCTAGTGACACTTAAGAAAGTCTAGACAACAAACTCATCAATGCGAGTTTAGCTGAAGTGTATTTCACCTGATTAAATAAATTTTTTAGCAAGGTAACACTGAGTATGCTCACTGAATCTCTCAGGACCCTTACAAATACACTCTGCATTATCTACCTGGGGCAAAATGTATGACCTGTCAGTGAGAAGAAGCCAGGTATTTAATTAGGTTTGTTCATTCACTTCAGAGTGAGCTAGGTCTGCAGTGGTAGTGGAAGAATTATCTAGAAAGGGAAAGTTTCACAGACCCTCCAGATTACATTTCTGCAGAAGCAAGCCCTGTTTTTTGCAAGTAGCTCCAGTTTATCTATACAAGCCTGCACCAAAAATTCAGATGTTTTTATTTCTATTTTCTGTGATACAGTAAATTGGAAAAATAAGTTCTTTTGCCATTTTTGAGACCATGAAAAGGTTAAATTTTAGAGGACATTAAATTATTGTTTCCACATGGTAATACAAGCTCAGTTCAGAAAGTATTTGATATACTAAAGATATGTTATTTTGCATTTTGATAATAATGTCTCATTTATAAGTTTTACTTCTTTCCTTATATCTTAGTTTATTGTCAAATTTGTTTTGCTTTCTTTCTAACTTTTTTTTTTTTTTTTCTTACTGAGACAATAGCAAGTTTAAAATCCCTAAGCCAAAGCTATAGTGTTTGGTTATCTCCCCAAAAGGAACTCTTAAAAAATGAAGAAAATTTAAGTATTTAAGATCATTTAAAATTAAGTACAAAAAAATCAAAAAAGTGTATGATTAGACCACCACTTTTGTCGAGGACAAATCTGGGCTACCACTGACAGATGTGCCCTGCTCATTCCCACTTACCCATTCCCATTACTTCCCTGTTGTTAACACTGGTATTTGCACAGCTGGGCTGAGAATCAAATCAGGAGACCATTCTGGCTAAAAAATGGCTACAAAGTTTGTGCTGGTTTTGTTTAAGCAGCCTTATACAAGATAAAAATGATTGATCTGAGATAGCAGATGATGACACCGGGCCTAAAGGTGCTTTTTCGTGCTAGGTGCTTAGCTAGCCAGTATATTTGAACAAGATAGACAGGAGAAATACAGAAGCTCTGTTAGTCCCTCTGTTCTGCAGATGAGTAAGTCAGTCAGACAAGCAGACCTAAAGGTGAGATTCCTCTCAGCCATCCAGAAGGCAAACATCCAGCCTGGACTTCTGTTCTGAGTCCATCTATGGTCAGTAGAGAAAGACACCTCCAGAGGGCAATCTCTTCTCATTTTAACAAAAATATCTAGAATGCACACAACAAGTCACCCTATGGAAATACCTCTCTTCAAAGACTCTCTTGAGAACAAGATGACTAACTCAGGCTAGGAGTGTAGCTTTTCAGTGTCTTAACACAGGGAAAGGTAGATCATCTTCCAAATGCCTTGCCATGTTCACAGAGGAAGCTTGTGTCAGAACTAAATTTCCATAGTTAGCTCTTTCTGTGCTACCACAACCATTAGCCTGTCCTCTTCTTCTAAGAGCTAGCTTGAATAAATAGAAGTGAATTGTGAACTCTGATTAGACTTCCAGGATAATGTGGTGGAATTTCAGAGATTTTAAAGCTGGAGGAAAACAGTGGATCATTTTTGTCTGGCCTCCAGTATCAGACAGATTGTAAAGAATGTTTGGTTATCCTTGCGTCCTGTGATTTGCATGTATCTAAAGTAAATCTGATCCAAACTTAGAAGTTCAACCTATTAATTTTTAATTTGGCTCTGTTTTAGGAATGAGATACATTCATTTGGGTTTCTGCTGTGAGTGAGTTGCATGCTGAGCACCTTCACAGCTACTCCTTCATGAATTGTGAGTCAATGCCAAATCATCTTTGTTTCAGTCAGCAGTTGCTAAGCTTTCCAGCAGTGGTCTCTCCAACACCTCAGATTCTCATGATTTCTAAGAAAATCCAGTTGGTTCAAGTATGAAAATGACGTGGTCCCAGCCTTAATAGTCCATAAAACAAATGTCTTTGTGACCATACAGCTAGTCGAGATATTAGGAAATCGGGATTTACAGTTTTCTACTGCTAATTTGGAGTGTTAGGCTAACTAAAAGGACCTCTGTGAAGTTTTTGGCCCCTTCCAACCAGCATTCCTCCAAACAATTCCTGAGTACAATTTGGGATCTGAGATCGGCTAATGACCAGTCCCAGAAGGCAGCTTAGATGTTGGCTACGCTCTATTGGAAGGTGACAGAGTTTAACAGAACATAGCAGAATTCTTAATAGACAAGCTGGTTTTTTGCCAGATGGTTTCTATGCCAGAGAAATAATCCCTCTCACATCTCATTTGCTAGTATAGACTTTGCTGTGGAGTCCTCAGCACTGTTGCTACCAGACCAGAGAACATTTCCAGAATGCTGGAGCTGAGATATCCAAGGCTCTGCAGCTCCAGGAAACTAGAAGTCTACGTGAAATTTGGCCCTAGAGGAGCTTGCCTGCAGATGTTGCTTCGGAGTTGCTACAGCTCCTGGGACCAGTGATGTCCCTGCAGTTATTCCAGCCCTGCAGCTTTGCCTGCCATGGTCTGTGCGAGTGGTCCCAGGACAGCACAGTTTTGGGTGGCACCAGAGCTCTAGGTGAACTCAGCTGTTAAGGAACCAAATAAATAAAATATCAGGAAATGTGGTTAGCACACAAGCTTCAAAACTTATACCTATTTTATTGGAAGTTTAATCAAAAGTGACACATTTGCAAAATCTTCCATTTTCAAAAACTGGCTTTTTATAATGAAAAAGCATTCCAGTTTATCACAGCTCATTCCTCAGATCTAGACTGAGGAACACCTTCAAGAGAGTATAGTAGTAATATGAAGCATCAAGATGTATACAGTTTGTCAGTTTCTTTAGTGATATGTTGTAATAAGTCCACAGTTAAATTTTGAATTTTATACTTTATTTGACTTTGTATGACTCATTTGCTACATTAGTTCTTTTATCTGATACATCAAAGAGCCCTTTAATATCTAGCATTTTCTTTCTTAGAAGGTACTCAATGCTGTAATCAAGTCTCGTCTTGATCTTCTTTCCAATAGTGTAAACTGAATGAGTTCCTTAAAGTCTCTTTGCTACAAGACTTTTTCTTCAAAATGAAGAAACAATTATTTCAGACTGACGGAAACCATTTTTATCAATGTCACTTTCTTATGATTTACTCCTTTTTAGGTATATGTCATATGACACATACATAGAAAAAATATTTTTCTCCTTTCAGTTACCCAGTTCAGTACCAATGAAAGTAGTTGGTGAGTCTTTGCATTCTTTCTGCATTGATTTTCAGTGAGGCATCCAATGAACTGACAGGAATAAAATCTGAGTTTTAGGCATCCTTTGTCCCACACTGTTGTTAACCAAGGTCATGTCTAATAATATACAAGATTTAAAATAGTTTGTTTTCTTGTTTTCTTCATCCTTAGCAGAAAGCTAAGCTTCCAGTTTGGATATCAAAGATTTGAGAGTCAAAGAAAAACTGACAATTTCTGCAAAAATGTCAACCAGACCAACATTACAGTAACTCTACTTCTGCTGTTTTTTCTAGGTATAAAGATTTGGCTGATACAGCAGCAGGAGAGAAGAAGTTGTCTGCCAAGGAGAGATGTCGTCTTGTTCTTCAGCAGTGTAAATTACAAGGCTGGCAGGTTTGTGATCTACAAAGCAATTAAAATATTATTCTTTAAACAAGCCAGCTGAGTCATTTCCATTGTGGCAAGCCACCAGATCCTTTGCAGCAGTATATTCTTTTGACATTTAATACATGCTTTGGGATAGAATCAAACTGATTTTCTGAGGTTTTTAGCATATGAGTAGCTGTGATCATTGTGTCAAAAACTCAGTGTATTCTTGTGGGAAGGAAAATATTTCAATTAAGCGTGTGCACTGTGGAAATTTGCATCCAGGTTTTTAAAAGTATCTAGCGTACACATTTTAGTGGTTGAATGGTTTCTGAATTAAAAAAAAAAAAATAAAACCTACACCTTTTCTTTATGTAAAAACCTGTACTAAATGCTGTGCTGTCATAATAGGGGAGACTCAAAACTACTTAGGACTTCCAATCTAGTCATACTTTGGTAGGCACCAGCATGCTGATCTAGAGATAGATAAAAATACCTAGCGTTGCTGTACCTCAAGTAAAGTGAAAAAAAAAGAAAGCCAAACTTAACAGGCAGCTCTCTACTTCCTGTCCCATGTTCTTACTCTGTTTGTATTCTAGTTAATCCTTACCAGCATGAGGACTGCAAGGTGAATGTCTCCTTTTGTCCAGAGTACTCAGTCATCTCCTTTGGGTAGCTTTGTAATTGAGCAGAACTGATTTCTTTAACACACACAATTTCTATAGAAAATGGTGTTTCCTTGCACACTATATAAGCTATTGTTCAGAAAGGAAGCTTTCTGTGACTTAATCTGTAGAGCATTCTCCCAGGAGGTGTTAGCTTCATATTCAGGTCTTTTCCCAGCCTATTCTACAAGGAAGCATCCAAACCAGTTTCAGTGACAGGTATGAAGTTTTGGGACTGGACAGTATTTAGGGCACTCCTACAGCTTCTTTTGTAATATTAGTTTAAAGGATGGGGTTAACACACATCTTCTAATTCCTGTATGACCTCTAAGCATTAAGATGCTCGGAAGAAGTTTCTGCAACTCTCTGTGAAGGACAAGGACTATGCTGGACTTTGTGTTATCGGTGTTTCTCAGCGGCCCAGATTCCTTAGTTATAGCAGGAGAAAAAGTAGTCACCCCACACTAGGTTGGGAGCACATATCCATGATCACTTGGACTTGGACACATAACAATATTTTTCTTTGATCAAAATACTGTTTAAGTCCCTTTTTAGTCACTAAAGTAAGTAGTGGGCATGTATAGCCCCACTCCCTCAATAGCAAAGAGCAAAAGGATGGACTCTGAAAAAGATAACCATATTAAAGTAGATTTGCTTTCCCTACTCAGGTTTCTTAAGTCAGCTCTGGGATATAGTCTGCATCCTTGCCACAAGGTCCCCTATAAAAAACATTAATATCTACAAACAGCACCTTCGCTTATAAGTACGTGGAGCTGAGAGTACCACTGACCTTCAGAACTTGTGTGGGGCTACAAGATTGACATTGGGCAAAAGCTCTGTAACAGTAATTGCATATTTTGTTCCAGCTGTGAAACAGAACAGGATGCCTATGGAGTTTATTTGCCCGGGAACCAGTAACAGGGTTACTGCATGAAAAAAAAGAATTGTCCATCAGTGAAAGCTTACAGCTCAAGACTAGTGATTCTGTGGTGACTAGCATTTGAAAACAAGCCTGAAACCTTGAAAGACAAAAATGTAAAAAGAAAATTGCAAAACAGAAACTCTCCATCATGCAGAAGACTGAAGCTTGTGATCTCAAACAGATTTTAGAGATTCTGACACCAAAATCTCATTAACACTGGGAGAAGTCAAGTGTGCAAAACTATAGCCGTGCATATGCATTGTTCTTCAAACCAGAAAGGAAACAAAACTCTTAAAAAACACTGATAAGTTAAATGAAATAGGAGGGTTTGGGAGTGAGAGATACCATTGTCACTCAGTGACTAAGAAGAACATGGCAACAGACTGAAAGGAACAAGGTTGGAAAAAATGAGTGACCTTCTCCTTACACCTTTTTCAAACCACAGAGAGCTTTGACGAACAGATGGAAAGATGATAATCACAGAAGAAAAATCTAGGAAAAAATTCTCTCTAAGTCCAGACAATTTCTTACAGGCAAATGGCCAGTGAATACAAGCTTGACATTAACACGTTTTGTATAGGTGCTACAAAACTATACACCCAACTATCAGCAGTGGTGACTAATGTCTGTGTCACATAATCTCTCTCTCAATTATCTTTTTGATTCATTTGACTAATCATGAAAGTTGAACTTTAAATAACAATCTAAATGAGGAAGCTTATACAATCTGCTGTTGTCAGGAGTGCCCTCCTCGATGCTTTTACAGTAGAGGACTGTGGGAAAAAAAAATAATTAAAAAAGTTAAAAGAAGGAGGGTGAAGAAAGGAAAAAAGGAATTAGGAACCGAGGTGA